>JAMKCH010000087.1:0-83140 GCA_023653785.1 Ophioderma brevispina
TCAAAAAGGACATGTATATGCCAACTTTTTTTAACATGATGCAGTAAAGTATAACCGTTGCTGTGAAATTGGTTATTTTCTCAGGAACATTATTTAAGCTGTCTCTCTTTGGCTATAGTTTTTTATTAATACTGAAATTGGTAGTCAGGCTCATAATTTTTGTGATAATCAAAACCCAAGTAATTGTTGAAAAAAACAGGGATTTTCTTAAAAATACACAGTGGCAGCAATCTATACTTTGGGAAGATGTTTTGAGAAATCCCCTTATGGGAATCTTGGAGCCTATCAAAACACTCATGTTTCCCATAAACTTGTCACAAGTGTCCAGTAATGCGCTATTGATTCTCTGCATTCCACTTGGGATTTATTTTTGTTCAAAGCAAGGAAATACTGTTTTCAAAATTGTACCAATATTTCACCCATTTGGGGCTAGACCTCTTCTAGTCATTTTCTGATCAAAATTCTTGGGCATTACAGTATATGATATGGAATGTCGCAGCATGCAGCAGGCGCATGTTTGGTTCAAGTGAATGTACCACACGTTTCATAGTTGTTTCATGCATGAGCATAGTGCTGACTTCACTGATTCTAGGAGCTTCCAGGGAAAAAATGGACTAAAAATGTAAAATAAGACACACGATTGGAATTGTGTCCTTTAATTAATCCTTTAGTAGTGTTTAGTGGATTGAACTCCCCGCTGGATTCAACTTAACTCTTAACTCACCAGTTAAAAACAGCCAAATGCATTTTACCTATTTTGTCAAGGTTGTTTGAGTCTGACAAGACTGCACAAGAGTCTACACATTTAACCTGAAATAGTCGCATTTGCATTCCCATAGGGTGTATAGGATTCACTATAGGATTGTGCTCCCTTTTGATATTTTTTATTCCAAAAAATAAGTGTCACATTTTTCTTGAATTGGGAGTCACTATGTATGGGCAATTTGGATCAATTAGAAATCCATACTTCTCCCCTGTGTAAGACATTACGAGGGTCATTTACCTAAATATTCCACAGATTTCGAATGGAATAGCCCATCTATTAAAGAGAACAAGCAATTACAAAAATTGCCCTTGCAGAAAGCTTAATCTTGATCTGTATCCTTAGTTCAATGCACTTTGTTGTGTTGGAAAACATGAATGAAGTTGTGGCAGTAACAGATCAAGATTCAACTTCTTATATTCATCCTGTACCAACCAATGGTGTGTTACATCGACACTTGAATTGTGACCCATCTATACATGCACGGCAGAGTGGCACATCATACCTGTATTCGGATCTGTTTTGTACTGTTGTATGCATAACATAGTACCATCCTGGGTTCCCATGCATCTCCCTTTAAAACTAAATTCTAACATGATTTTTAGAATTTCTACGACGACTGCTTAATGTTGATGTTACCAAAATCAAATATTGTCACAAGGGGTCCATTTGGTGGCCATCTTGGATCTGAAGAGATCAGTCATATAGAGTGGTTCGATTTAGTTGAAAAGTATCTCAAATGATTCATCTCATCATAAGGAATCATAAAATATATACTTTGGGGCATATTTGTGATGTTCAGTTACAGAGTTATGGGTGAAATATGGGAAAGGTCATTGAACTTTTGAAATTGGTATTGTTACAGGGCCAAACTTTCAAAATGCAGGATAGGCTTGACAAATTGGTGTTAAGTTGTTGGTATGAGCATGAGCATTCTAGAAATGTATATTTTTGCACCAACCACTATCTATATCTGATTTGTTGTTTTATTTCCTGTCAGTAAACGCATATTTGTCGATGGTAAGAATTAATTGGAGGGGAATGTTTGAGATTGAAAAACTAAAAAAAGCCGGATTAAGCTGAAATGCTCACATTTGTTCAACAGAATAAGATTCTAACAAACCCATTTGACTGAACGTTTTTTGTATCTAATATGTAAAGACTTCATACAGATTCATTAGAATAGAATTGTGCGTAAAGTCTGAGCCACGACTATCGATTTCTCCTTGTTTGTGTCAATCAAATAACGGATAAGTGTCAATGAACATCGAGGCTGTGCAGAGGAGGATTATCACTAATTATTTTAGTTTTTATGAGATGACCAAACACTCTAAAATACTTAAATGATTGGACTAAGCTGTCACAATTCATTATTTCGTTTATTTCTAAACAAGACGAATAAATGTGTAAACTATTAGAGTGTTTCTAATATCCTTATGACGTAAAAAACTTTATGCGTAATAATTACTTATCGTATCATTTTCTTATTCTTATGTTGAATGCTTCAGCGTTTGCGGGTCAAGATTTGGGGTTGGGCATTTATTATTCAGTGCATTGCCTGTAATATTTTCTTCGTGAGAAAAGGGAACATTTTTTAATTATGGCCTTATCCTATTCCGGTATCGGACATACATTTCATTGTACGCATGGGTAAAGCATACAACCTTTCAGAATGAAATGGAACCGTCGACAACGCCCCGCCGAAAACTGTTTCATGAACTGACAGGGGAGTTGAAGATCCTACTATAGAAGTTTATAAAATCCTCTAAATAGTTCATCTTGTCAAATTTGTGTTGTTTTGTATGGAGAAGGCACTACTCATACCTCCTCTCTTTCCTAAAAAATAAACCAAAATGGCATCTGATTATGCTTGTCAAAGGTGACATCCTATAGGCAAAGGTCATCTGAGGTCAAGTTGTGAGATTAGCTTAATGTTAAAGTTTCAGGATCTATACCCATCAGGGACAAGATCCATGGATCACATGTAGTAGGACTTTGTTAACATAAAAATTGTACACCTTTAAAGTAAAGTTTTGGGATGTTTTGTTTCAATCAAAAAATGCTAGTAGAGAAATCCCACATTGGTTAAGAATTGCTATCAGGATTTTCCCTATGCGCGTATGCGTTCAGTGCAGTGTCCTACTCTCCAATTGTTTTTAGTGTGACCCCACCTCGAGGAGTAAGACTCAAGCTCAGGTTTTTTCCCAAGTCATTATTTTTACATAATTTTTAACAGGTGGAAGCTTTTCATCGTTTGTAGTTCCCACAGAAAATGGATGGTAGAAAAATGATAATATTGCACAAGAGTTACACCAGAAAATGCTTATCAATTAGGGATGCACCCTTAGGATTCATGGGGAAATGGAAGATTTGGTCCGATCAGGTTGAATTTGTTTGTTTTTAATTTTTTATTTTTTTTATTTTTTTTATTTTTTTTATTTTTTTTATTTTTTAGGTTTTAACTTTGCAATTAGGTAGTATACTTTTATTTTAGAAGTCGGTGGGGAATTTTTATTTGCATTTTTATTAATGATTGTTTTTTGTGTTTTTTGTGGGTGTTTTTTTTAATGTTTACATTTGTTTTAAACTTAAAAAAAGAAAAATTTTTCTTTTTGTTTATATCACCAGCAGGTTATTTTTTTCCCAAACCACCCCCATTTCTATGTTCCCCATTATCGGTGATGACAGCCCAAAAACCAAATCATTCAAGAAGATGTATGAAAGACATTAGTGGGATTACAGAGGACATGCAAGAATGTGTAGGATCAGACAAACTAAAAACTTTTATTCATCAAACTTTATTCACCCATGACATTTATACATTGAGAGAGATGAAACTATGCAGCAGTCCATAAAGCTAAGAAAACAGTCAAACTTTCAGTAAAGCTTCATAATTCTCAGAGGAAAAATACAAATTTGTATGCTGACTTGAAAAGAGGGCAAATAAATAGATTGGATGAACTTGCCAAGAAAAACTAATATGTAGTAATGAATTAATTGGACTTGGAATTGGTTGGACTGAACATAGGACTTTGTACTTAAATTCACTTATCATCATAGAACTTGAGGTTTTAAATTCACTATTTACTATCAGATTTTTGAATATGTAGCATATCAATTGTAGCAATACAACTTCTAAATTACAGTAACTCCTCTGAAGCAGGATATTACAACCTTCCATACTTCATCTATGTTATGCTGTAGGTACGAATTCGTAATTAATTGAAGGAAAAGCCAGCCATTGGCACATGCTCAGCGTGGAACATTCTATTGCAGAATGTATAATTTTAAGTGGCATGTAAATGATGTAAAATTTAACATTGCATAATAACCCCACTATGTGTGCATTTTCATAAGGGTAAAGTAATTGAATATCAGAGCTTGTACAAGTAAAATCCCAAAGTTGAGCTATAACTGTATATCATGATTACTGAAAAGAATGAAGTCTTAGTACAACAGAAAAAACATCTTTATAACAAACCAACACAGTTTGATCATAGGTATCCCAAAAGTAAATGCAAAAGAATTGTTGGATGGATAGAATGAATACATCCAATAGAGGCTCTTCACCTTTCGGATTAGCGGCCATTTTGCCGGAATGTAAATTCCATTCCAATTTCTGGAGACTTTATAAATCTAAGAACAACATGCATGTGGATACAGTGTGAGTCATAAAAAACCATACACTCAGGAACGATTTTTTTCTTAAAGGGTAAAAGTTGTTTTGGCTGAAGTTTGCTGTGGTTGTTACAGGTTAAACAGGCTATCAGAAGATAATTTATTGGTAGTTTATTTCGGACTTTGGGTTTAGAAACTATGTCAATTTTGCGGAGAGACCCAAACATTCTGTTTGGCGATTTTAGCCATACATGCGGAGAGACTGACACCGACGTATACCATACACATTCTAGCAAAGACAATTCAATTAACACATGCAATTTAGATGGTATCAATTTCTTCTCAACAAAAACATATCAGTTTGAATAAACCGGTATATGTGTAACATAATATAAGTAAAATATCTTCAACAATTACATTACCATTGTTCAATCATACATATCAGTTATTGAAAATCACTCCATATCAATGTCTAAGTTCATGAAAATAATGAAACTGCTCAGAGATGTTTGCTAGAGGTATATTAATTTTCACAAATACAGTATATCAGCGTCCATAAATGTGAGAAGAACTAAAGCTGAAGTTTTCTGTAAATAAATTGGAATTACAAGCTTAAAAATCAATATCTCACTTGGTTTTTTTTTCCAAGCGCATACAAAAACCTTCTATGGTTTCACTTTCCTCCCAAGTTTCGTTGTAGGTTCTTGCTGACAACGTAAATGGGTCTTACACCAGCTATCTTGCATTTTTGAGGAAATGAACATTTGTTTTAATCAGATTTTCTTTTGTAATCTCCGAGGATATTATGTTTAGAATCCTTCAGTTATTCTCACACCTTCTATTGTTTAACAATAATTTGGTGTAAATGTTTTTACTCAATCACTGCCCTGAAGACCATGTACTCTATGTAATCGATACATCTTGTTTGGCCTCAAAATCGGCCAACATAGGATTTTTAAGTCTCCCAACAAAATAGGCATTATAACTTTCTTCCTCCAAATCCAATGACACCAAATAAACGTTTCTGAAAGCCGGTTATCCCTCTTTATAACAAAAAGCACACATTTGAGCAAAATAATTCTTAAACTATTTTAATTATTTTTTTTTTCTGAATGTGGGTTTTTATTGAATCACATGTATGTATGAATAAAAAGTATGGCTCACACTTTCCAAAAGCACAAAGTACTTGGAGGTAGGCGTATTAAATTGAGATGAATGACAATGCTACAGGAACTAACACCTTTTGTTATAGGTTATACTGAGTGAGGTGAAGGACCTCTATGAAATGGCAGTGGCTGTTATTTCTGTGTGTCTGTTTTCTTATTTTAATAAGATCCCTGTTCAATGTGCTCCTGTTTTTAAGACCCCAACTTCTTTGGCCCGAAATATAGCTCCATATTAGAAAACTGTCTAAAAAAACATTTGAGTTGTTCTATAGCTCAACAACCTCTAATTTGCCAAATTCAGTTCCCAAAACCAAAAATTAGTCAAAATTCAGTTCTGAAGACCATACTTCCACATAAAAAAATCAGTCTCAAGCCCCAAAGATCGGCTCTTCACACCACACACCCTTACATGGCTTACCCTGGGCATGTAGTCAAAATTTACATCATTAATAGAACAGATCATTTGATTTGTTACTCGTTAATAGGTGTTTGTCACATTTAAGCCATAATGACCAGGACATGGTGGTTAAAGGTACCTTGAAGTTTAATAACGGCATTTTAGACCTGGCGGTGTCATAAATAATAGATAATCAGTGACATCATTCTTTTTTGCTGTGAGAACAAGGCCTCATTTTTTCATTGCTGGTGTCTATTTGCCATTTAAAAGTGTGTGTATCGATTGGAACCCCCCCCCCATTTAAAACATCAAATTGAGATTTGTACAGAACAAATTAAATCATGTTTTTCTCATTACCCTGTGAATTAAGCCCCAGAAACATGCTTCTTTGTTGTTATGACAAAAACACTCCTACACTTTTCATATGGGCCAATAGACGATTTGCAAGATCCCCCATAATGCATCTCGTTTGTGCCCGTTTCCATCCGCCGGAAAAACTTGTACCAGATTACTGTTTACAAACAAAATCTGTGTTCATTAGCATCGCCGGACTGATGCCTAAACCTCAATACAAAGTACCTGTTCACATGTTTGTTTGTTTTTGAAGTAAAGATGAAAAGAAGATAAAAAGTCAAGTCTAAAGGAACAAAATACAACCGAGGCACTGACTTATTGAAATTATGACAAAGTGGTATTTCGATTGTACCCGTGCCCTACTTGTCACCTGCCGGCGATTTACAAAACTATAGTGCAGCGTCACAGATAAAAGTTTTCTAGAAACAACCTATTAAATTACGCTTTTAACTGTATGTTTTTAGCTGACTGCAGCTGGTTATAAGTTCAGCAGATCGCAATGGGCACAAACAAGATGAATTATGGGGATTGTGCAAAGTCTATTTTGTACACTCATCTGAGGTGTACACAGGTTGACCTCTATGACCCCATGTGGCCTTTAACCTCATTCACAAACGAGACAGCCAGATAACATTTGCCACTCTGCAGAATGCTGTATTTATAGTATTAGACTTTTCTACAGGTGAGTCAAAAAAAACTTGCCCGGTTGTGTCCGCCATTTGAGTTTTTAAATAATTATATGTAACCGTATGTGATATCATCGAAAAGCTATTTCAATATCTTAAATTGAGTGCAAAGAAAAATTCCAATCGGTTAAGTATAGCCGAGCTACAGTCTTTTGAATCGAGTAGTCCAGTTTTCACCCTATCCACGGATTCCCATTTGCATGCACGGCGCCCGAATAAAGCAAAGGTGATTCGTGGACAAGTGTAGAAAACCAACTGCTGGATTCAAACGACTGCTAACTCGGTCTATACCTAAACCGATTGTGAAGGATCTGGCAGCAATTAAATATAACGAAACTAAGCTTTCAGATGATATCACATATGTTAGATATATGTACTTGAAAATTCAAAAGGGCTGACACAATCAGGGTCAGTTTTTTTTGACTCAACCCTGTATTAATTGCAAATGTGACTGCTGGTATATTCTTGTAATTCCAAACAAATAGTTGTTTTATTTTGGTTGTTTTGTTTTTTGTTGTTTGCTGGAATCAAGAGTCGTATAAAGTAGTGCTGAGCTTTGTAATTGAGTTCAAGCACATGAAAGCATTCCTTTCCTCATGTTCTTGGAGCTCTAAAACCGCCAACAACAAAACCAATATGGATTTTTTTTACGGATGTTGGACACAAATCCACAAAACCCTGACAAGGATTTACCTGGAGGAAGTGGAAAAACATTTGAGAATTTATAGTTTTCAATTCTATTAAGGTTGGTTTTAATCATTGTTTTGTCACTATCAGTGCACACAGCTACAATATATTGCAACATTATGTTATCATAAATTAGATCTCAAATCTTCTGTGTGTTCCATTTAAATTGCAAGGGGACAAATAAACAACATTTTGACAGGATTCATTCAGTTGGAATCAGTCTCATCAAACTGCATGTGTCATTGTATTGAATGCCAAAAATCAAATGGAATGACACATGATGGGCAAGTATCACTTTGGTGTGTGTAAACATTCCAATCATGAGTATAACCTCCAAAATCAGGGTGTATAAATCAAAAAAGATGACGGGGGTGTTGTGATTTAATTCAATGATATGAATATTTTAAGCAAAAATTATTCAGAAAGGACCCTGAAAGGGCCGCTTTATCACTTGCAGGCTTCTTCAAGGAGACAGAATGACATTTAAAATTCTCAAAGACAATTAAGGTATGGCATAATAGCTCAAGAAAAACTGTTAGGATGGGAAAACCTTTTTTTCTGTTGGAGTCCAACAGCAGATGTAAATCAATTAAGGGGGGGTCATTTTTATGCCAGTGGAATTGAGGATTTGATATACATCATATGACAAAATATGAATGAAAAGGGGGAACACTGAAATTTTCATAAAGAGGGGACCAAGGTTAAAATTGCTCATTCTCACATACACTTTGACTGATTAACTTCTTACTTAGTCAGAAGAACCACTGGACCCAAGGATCATATGTGGTGTAAACAAGTGACTTGATGACCCCTATGTGAACCTTGATCCACCATTTGTGAAAATATATCAAAATACATTTTCGATAATAAAATGCTACCGCCACCAAAGTTACTCCTAAAGAACCAAGGCCAAGACTAATGGTAGCTGATACACAAATTGAACATTTGATGCCCCTATGTCCCTTGACACAATTTCATTAAAATCAAACAAAGGTTTACAATTTCTCATTTCTCTCATCTTGCATTTTGATTAAATCCATACTGGGCAGAAGAAAACACCACTGCTCAAGGCTAATGTGGTGTAAACAAGTGATTGATGGACCTCTATGTGCAACTTGACTCCATTTTGTGAAAATCTATAGGACTACATTTTTGGCACATAAGATGCTTTGGCACCAACGTAATCAAAAAGAACCACTGGCCAAGACTTAATGTGGGATGCACACAGATTGACTTTTGATGACCCTATGGGACCGTTTGACCCAATTTAATATGACATTTCCACATGGTTCACTGATTAACTTCTTACTTGTTCAGAAGAACACTGGCCCAAGGCTTATATGGGATGTCAACAAGGTTGTCCTCTGATGACTCCATGTGACTCACATCACAAACTGCAAACTCCATTGGCAAACTGTGGTGTTGTTTTGGGGTTATTTAACAAAATAAAATGTAAACAGATGATACATAACCATGCAGGTGTAACATAGTGAACAATTTTGTATGTTTTAAAGACACTATATTGATTACCTAAAGAGTGAAAATATTTGAAAATTTGCAGGAAGGAGCTTAAAAGTGACGGATAGGTCTGTCGGCTCTAATGAAGTATATTTCAAACTGAAAAATTGACAGAAAAGGAAGAAAACCGCCAGTCGTTCTAATATATGAATCCCTTTCAATTACGTTTGTAGTAAGTTTCTGTACAGACAGTAATGATCATATTGGAAATTTTGTCATATTGGTTGCATTTGGTTCTATCACTCGCAGGGTATGTTAGGATACAGATACTTGTTACAAAGGCAAAAAATCGAATTTTTATTATTTTTTTTTCGATTTGCGATTTAGGCATCACTAATAGTGCCGTTAATTGATGAGTTCATCTTGACCCAAAAATGCTACCGTGCGGTCTGAAAATATGTCTGCAAGCTATTTTAAATTTACACATCTTGGGAGAAAAAAATCTCATTGTTCTCTCGCGTTTCTTTCACTTCTTACCTCCTTCTCTCCTTTATCGTTCTACTCCACATTGCCCCCATCTCTGTCCCACCCCTGCCTGAGTTTCTTTATCCTTCCCACACCTATCTTCCACTTTCCCACTCCCTCCCACTCCGCTCCGTCTGCCAATTGACCCAATGTTTACCCATATTCACCCCCTCTCCAGGTTCCCTTAGTCCCCCTTCCACCTTCTCTTCATTCTAACTCTCCACTTCCCCGCCTTATATCCCGCCCCTCTTTTTCCTATACACCCTCAACACAACACTCACCACCTAACCTCACCTCTTCGTCTACACCTCCAAGCTTTCCTCTCCTCTCCACCTTCCTCCTCACTATCCCCCTCTCCCCCCCTCCCTTTTCTATTTTCCCCCCCCTATCGATTGTCCTTCTCGCACTCTATCCCCCGACCCTCTCTCTGACCCGTTTCGCTCCCATTCTCCCCATTCCCTCCCGCTACTCCTTTCCCTGCCTTCCCCACTATATCTCGTTGTTTCTCCCTTCTATTATAACTCTTACTATTTTTCTTTGTTCTCTCCCATCTTCTCTTTTGCCCCAATTCAATGGTGAAAATCAAGCCTGATTGTATGAGTACTACCTTCAGAACCAGTATACACAACAAAAATGAGTCAAAATTTAAACAAAATTAAAAATACTCCAGGAAAGTTCAAAATACCAACTAAAGTACAAAATAAAATTGCAATGATAAAAAAGTACAAAATACAAATATACTTGTAGTCATTGGTTAAAGCCATCAAGTTATTTTAGTTAAATATGAAAAACAAAAAGCTTAGTGTCGAAGGAGTGGACAACAATGCCTTTAAATATGTCACCATGAATTTTAAGTAAAAACAAACAAGAAAACATTTCCAAAATGTTTGATGCAAAATTGATGTTACTGACAAACAATCTTAATTAAGTTAGGTGAACATCTCCACTTCTAATTATATTTAAAAAATTCTTTGTTTCAAGACGGGTAGATCTCTAGAGCTAAACCCAAGGCTTAGGTTCAAGGAGTAATTAAAAACAAAATCAACAGTTGCGAAATCTTAATTTCGAGAAAAATGAGGGCGGGTGACCACATGAAAAACCGGGTGTTATTGCTTAATGAAATAGAATCGAACCATCCTGAACAAAAGAATCAGAAAATGTTAAAAAATGATGCACTGAATCATCATAATGGAGATCTGCCAATTTCGAGACAAATGAGGGCACTTTTTGATAGCACATGAAATCGGGTATTATGCTTTAATGAAAAGAGAAGTGAACCATCCCTGAACAAAAGAAAATAATAAGAAAAGTAAACATGATGCATTACTACCATGACTGAGGCTCTGCAGTACTGCTGCCTGGGATGCATAGGCATACAGATGCAAGAAAGTACATCATGAACTCCACAAGCAAGAACAAAAAAAACACCAAAAAACACAGTCATTTTGGCCAATTTGGTGCGTCGACGGCACGAGAAATGAGGTTGCTTATTTGTCGTTTGTGCATCGGACCCACCTATGAAGCTGGAATCAAAGTATGGAAGAGGTTAAGGACAATGTGGTTACCTGCAAGCTGGCTTGGTGCGTGCAATGCACAGGATTACTCACAAAAAACTACTCCATGCTAGTGACAGCTCCCATTAACATGTGTACATCATTAGGGCACTTTAGAATGGTTTTGTGGGTTTTCCCATCACCCTCCGTGTCTTCATTCATAACAATGTGATCAACATTCAATTTTTGATAATTGTTTTTTTTTCAGCAAAATTGAAAGGCTTCAATAGTATTATGATTAAAAAATGACAATCAAGTGATTGGGACAAAGGTTTGTAGGATAATTAAATATTAAAAATTTTAAGCATGCCCTTCACAGGTGTTTGGGCCATAAGCATGTTGTCTCTATTTTTGGAACAATTTAAACGTACGACATATTTGACAGCGAATAGAAGTATGGGAATGAAATAGCTATACACCTGTAAAAATCTGAAAAATTCTGCTTGCGAATATTTCCATATAGGCCTACAAAGGTCATGATTTTTATGTTATCGCGCCCTCTATTGCCCACCTCCATACCGATCTATGTAACTATGCTTTTTTTTTGCTGCATATGGGCGATATTGGCAGAAGGCAGGAGAGGACAGTCTGACATTTGTTTGCAGGGTTCAGAGGGGACCCAAAAGGTCAAAGGTCATCTCGAGCTCAATTTGCATAGAAATGCCCTAACACCAAATTTGGCCCAAAGGACTGCTGACCAGAGCACAGAACAAATCCGAGGTCAAGAGACACACAAGGGGATGCACTAGTTTAAAGGAAAAATGTTTAATGGGTTGGGGAGGGGGGCCTAAGGCATTAATATCACTGATATTTGTTAGTTTAAAGCCTTTCCCATTTCACATGTTTTGTTGAGGATTACCCATGTAACCGAGTATGCTGAAAACGGAGATGGGGGGTTGAAGTCCCTATGGCCAAAACAACAGACCTATCCCCTTCCTAATGCAGAGGTCAGGTTTGGGGTGGGGGGTTTACAAACTCATAATGGGTATGCCCGGTAGAGTGGATAAATCTTAAAATAACCAAAAGACTTGTGTTGTAAAAGCCAAAATGAAACTTCAAAATTTATTTCTATACCGAGGTGCACTGACTGACCACTCGTATGAGTGATGCATTAGTGATCAATAACATAATGACAATAATCCGTAACATTTTATGGGCATGTTAAACAACAGCTTAAAATAAGTTACTTTTAAAAGTTTTGTATTCTTTTTTCTTTTTATAGTCAAACTTTTTCCTTAAGAAATTCAAAATATTTGGGGATTCTGTTCACGTGGTATATCTATCCAAAGGTAGAATTTCAATTGTCGCCCATATCACCTGACGTGGTCAAAAATCAATTCCAAGAACTCGTCGTTCCACTTGGCAACTTTCCATGTAGATAATTCTCCACATCCCCTTACCCCCTAAGCTTCCTTCCATTTGGCAACTTTTCCATGTATTATATATCTCCACATACCTTACCCCCTAAATCTTCCTATAATTTGGCAACTTTTCCATTATTATATATCTCCACACCCTTACCCCCTAAATCTTCCTTCCATTTGGCAACTTTTCCATGTATTATATATCTCCACATACCTTACCCCCTAAATCTTCCTTCCATTTGGCAACTTTTCCATGTATTATATATCTCCACATCCCTTACCCCCTAAATCTTCCTTCCATTTGGCAACTTTTCCATGTATTATATATCTCCACATCCCTTACCCCTATTTGAAAATGTATTTCCACCATTTGGAAACAAGTATTTTTCTGTACAGACATAAATGTCAGGAGATCAGTGTGATAAACATCTGGTATACTTCCTCTCTGTTGTTGCCCCTTCACCGGATTTCAGTCTCTCAGACGAATTGTGCTATTTGTTCTAATAACAAGAGTCGGAAATTGGGTTCTGTGTACTTATCTTTTGTTTAGAAAAAGGAATGGGACCCATAAATCTGGGCCAAGTAGTGTTTTGCTGGAGTTAATTCTGTTGTCTATAAATGTGAAGTGATCCCAAACTATAGAAGCAGTTGTCAGTAATTGTTCCATATTCATTATCTGACGTTGTTAATCCCCTCTTACTCCATCATATCCCACCGTTACATACTTACCACCACGGCCTTAAAAAATGCACTCTGCTTTAAGCGGATGTCCCTCAGAATACACCTTACCGCTGCCAAGCTACAGCGGCCGCATCGGGTCAAAGCCAACGGAATACCTTTGACTCTGAGTTCTGCTTTTCTGAAAGCTGAAAGACAACGCCAGTTTGGAATTCTGTAAACTCCATTTAGAAGTGATTTTTCTAGCCTGGCGATCGCACGTCGTGAGTATATGTATCCACTGTTGTAGAACACGATGGTACTACTCTGGATATTTAATTTCTAGTTATTTAGCTCCGAGATTAAAGATTCTCCGACGTTCAGAGTGTACGGGCGCAACGTCCCGATTACCGCATGCTCGCTTTTAATACTCCCTCTGTACTTCCACATTCCCTTCGATCGCTGTCCTGTGGATCCTGTTCGAGAAATTTTGACCTGCCCTAGGGCATGTTTGTTCATTATTGCCTTGGGGCCAAGACCACTATGTCACGGTCGATTTTTAGTTAATATGTTGTTTTTCATGTTAATAATTAAGGCCTATGTTCCGAAATTAAAAACATACTAGGCAGGCATCATTGAAAAAAAAATACAATCGTAAAAGAATATGGAAATAGCGCGATCCGATATGTCCCGATTTTTTGCCGAATTGATGCTTTAATCATAAATAATCATATTTTTTTTGATAATGGGACATTGAATGTGTACTATCCCCCGTCTCTTACCCGTCGAGGCTCCGACTGACGGCGAAGCTACGTCTGATTTTTTAGCCCTTTAGGCCCTTTTGTGCCGGATTTCGGCAATCTTTAGCCACTTATCTTGTGTAATTCATATGAAGGGATTGAGGGTGTAAGTGATTCCACTACCTCCTTCTTCATATGTTTAACCGCTTGTAGGCCTTTCTCTTCTTTTTCCACAGGTTTTAAGGGGAAAAAGAGCCATATTAGGTCAAAAAGAGCCATATTAGGCCAAAATTGGACTTAAATAGCCTCTAGTGTGAGTTTTTTGGACCCCATCCCCATAAGCTCCGCCGTCACCACCCCTGACCCCCGCCATACCAAAACAGAAACCACCACCCATCAAGTTTCCCGACCTCCAGGAAGGTTCGGCGCGGGAATCCTGGGGCAAGTCTCGGCCAAATAGCGTCAACGGGGCTGTGCCCCATATCCTCCCCCTTTTCTAGTGGCCATTCACTCCCAGGGTCCTATTGGGCGTCCCGGATTACCCTCTCGCGCTCGGCTCCCCTTGTTTCCAATACTAAGAGCCCAGATCCCCCCCAGGATTCTTAGGCTCCCAAACTCCCCCAGTCCAACCTGACAAACCTGACCTGCCTGCCCACATCTCCAGGCCAGTCCCAGCCCAAGCCCATCCTTGCCCAAGCCCGTCCAGACCGGACCCAGGCCCAGACCCAGGCCCAGGCACCAACCCAACCCGGCTCTCCCCAGCCAGAGACTGACTTTTAAGGAGAGTGAGAGGGATAGCTCCCCTACAGCTCTGCTTAAGTACTTTTTAGGAGAGTGATTTAAAGCCCCTTGGGGCATATTAAACTCCTTTACACCTTGGTTAGCAGTGGTAACTGCCATGACTGCTCCTCTCAAACTCTCCACAATTTGACCAGGAGAGCTTTTTACCAAAGCCCCACTTTAAAAAAAAAAAAAAGTCAGTCCTGCAAAGCCCAAGCTCAAGACTCTGCCCAACTCAGCCCGAGCTCAAACCCAAGCTGGAGCTCAAACCCAAGCGCAGGAAGCCTCACAACTTCTCCCGGGGGACTACCTGAGCCCAATAACACCCCAAACTCGGGCTGAACACCCCCGAACTTCCTCCCTTCCTCAGCATTGGGTCCGTGAACAGATGGGGGGGTGGAGCTCTGGAACCGGAGCGGCCCTGTCAAACAATGCCAGTCGATTTCTCCCGGATGTCCTTCCATTTCCAGCAGTCCCTCCGCATACTCCGACGTGCTCCGCCCAAGAGGAATCGGATCCTTGGACCCATCCCGTGTTGCCCTCTATCCACAGCCTGGTTTACTCTAGGTTCGCCTCTTTGCTATCCCTCAAGCAGCACCTCAGCATGTCCAACCGTTGGAGCCCGACGAGCCTGACGCCAGGTGGCCTTGTCGGTCTCTGCTTTATTGGCCTTGAGTATGAAAAGCGGTTTCGTAATGAATACGAGGGATCTAATTCGTCCCCCGAGTACCCCTTGGTGAACCCAGCCAATATTATGACAGGGCTCACCTCCCAACTCTTTGGAACAGTATGGCTCATTAGCCCAGGTTGTGGCCAGCCCACCCACCCCCCAAAACTGTCCCCTGGGCCATCGGAAAAGACCGCTACTGCCTCAGATCCCTCTCTTGGCCCCCCCGCTGCCCAGGCAGCTCCATTATCGTTCCTTGGGGACCTCCCACTTGTGGGGCACTCAGTGCCCACCTGCGCCTACCTCATTGCTACCACTATTCCTCCAACCCTATGGTGCAATCCATGGGAACTCCCCATGCCACTGCCTCGCTTTCTCAACACCCCTCCCCTTTCCAGATGCCCATGAAGCCGTTGAGGGTGGATGCCCTCGCTCAGGGCAGGGGGACTATTGTGGGGCTTGCCGCAGATGGCCGCCCACTCTTCGGGCCATCGGCTACCTCCGTTCCCGGCAGGTACCATCCCCCGGGGATGTCCCTAGAGCTTTTTCTCGTCTCTACCGGCTATGGCTCGCCCCTTGGCCGAAGGTGCTTCGCGATGCCCAACATACCCTGATTTTCCTGGAACACCACCTAGACATTCGACTTCACTGGGTAATGCCGCCCGAGACAGTACTCTTTAGAGATCTCCCGTCATGGTTGCTTTTCCGCCCGTAGTCAAGACTCGGGAGTCTATTGAGGATCCGCATAATCAATTCGTGGCACAGGATGAGCTGGTTGCCTAGTCCTTTCCCTCAAATAAGGAGGATGACACAATTTAACACCCTCTCTCCCTGAGGCGTGATATGAAGAATGAGGAGGATTGAACCTCAATTTTTCCACTCTCCCCGACTCCCCAGTGTGTTGAGTCATTGGGCCATCCACCCTCGTTCGTCGGTCAGAGTTGGGGCAGGAAGACTCCGGATGAAGAGCTCCGCAGCGGAGTCCACTGGCTATTGGGGTGGGGGTGGGGGGTGGGGGGATGGCCTATGGATCCAAATGCCTAACTACTGGCCTTTGCCCACCTGGCCAATGCCCTGCGGTCCCGGCTCCCCATGTCCCTGCAGAGAGGAGTCAGACTCTAGAGGTTATCCACAATTCTCCTCCGCACGTGACCATCGACCATTTCGCACTATGAGAGCAGTCGGTGGTCTTCCGCAGGAGCATCGCAGCGCAGGCTCAATTGGCTGCTCTCAGTATGACTTCTCGTCGCCCCTTTGTGTTCAGACCTCTTTGGCAATTGCAATCAGGTCGATGCGTATACTGCCCATAGGATGCGCTCCGCTGAGCTGGCTGCCCTTCGCAACCGCCCAGGCCCCACTATGGGCCCGCAGTGGAGGTACTCAACTGAGTGCACCGCCGCCTCCTATGGCCCAGCCAGTCTGGCTACAGTCCTGCCCCGCGTACCAGTACCCGCTACAGGCCCCAAAGCAGTTGGGCCAGCAGCCCTTTCTGTCTCAGTTTACGTACATCTCCCCTCCACTCTTGGGGACCCGATCTTTGAGCAGTCCTCCCCCACACCCCAAGCCCGCTGTAGGAGAGCACATCGCGGCAAGGGAAGAAGTCCTAAGGGCTCCAGAGGTAGAGGCCCTGGCGCAAGCAGCTCAGGTCGAGGCTCAGCCCCCCTTGCTCTCGCCAATTTGCCTCTTTTCTTATCACAGATGGCTCCCCAGTAGGTGGTCGATTGCAGTGGCACGCCCTGAGGGGGGCGGTGACCTCAGATGTTTGGTCCTGTCGGTGCTACCTTCGGCTACCATCTAGAGTTCACGGCGTTCTCTCCTCCGCCGTTTTCGGGAAGTAGGTTGACCAGCAATCCCCAAGGATCCCCAAAAGTGAGTCTCTCCTAGGAGAAATGCTCTCCTTCCAGAAAGAGCCGTCACGCGTGTGGTAGGCAAGACCCTCGGGCTTCTCCTTTTTCCTTACTCGCAAGAAGTCCGGGTCTATGGAGACTGATACTAAACCTCAAGCCACTCCATCGACAATAATAAACCTCAGCCATTACACAGAAACACTAGCTGGCGTTTCCTACGCGTGCTGCTCCAGGCTGCTGGGGCCACACTGGATCGAAAAGACGCGTACTACACGTCCCATCTCCTCTTCAAGAAATTCCTTCTCTTCTCCGTTCAGGGTCCAGCCTTCCAGAATCAGGCCTGCCCTCGATCGTTCACTTCTCCTCGCGCTTTCATCGCGTCCGTAAAGGACCATACGAGTACCTCGCCCAAAGGCTCACCTTTTCATTTACCTGGACGATTTCCTTATAATAGGTCCCTCCGATTGGCCCTCTTGAGGGCATCATTTCCCTCTGGTTTTCTGATCAACCTATAAAGTCCAACTTGATACCAGCACAAAAAAAAAAGATACAAAAGGTTCTCCGCCCAACTCTCAACTTCACAGGCCCTAGCCCCCCAAAACCTCACTGGTTAGAAACTGGTTTCCTGCGCGCTCTCACTCTTCCAGTCCCGATCACGCAGGCCCGGACCTAGCTATGCCTGTCAGGGGCCAGCATGGTGGACGTCGACCCCTCGCAGGTTTGCGAACTAGCCAGTCCAACTTCATCTGGCCGCTCATTACAGACCATGGAGGCATCCCCCACACTACTGGTATCTGTCCCCCAAGTCTCCTCAAGCTCTCTTCGGGTGGATCACCCCCACCTCTATGGACAGATTACCTTCCCGCCCCATGCCCTCCCTTTTCTGAACATGGAGCGCGTCCAAGTTGGGGTTTGCTCACCTCCTAGATCACCGCCTCGCGGGGCTGTGGACGCAGCAATTCTCGCCCACATATTAATGTGCGAGAGCCGGCAATCCACATTGCCCTGCAAGCGCCTAGATCTTCTCTAACGCAGGCGGCGCTCAGTCGTACGTGCGACCACCTGACGGTGGTGACGTACATCAACAAGCAAGGAGGCACTCGCAGTCCCTCGCTCTGCGGTGGGCGATGATACTCCTCTGGTTTGGTGTTGGAAGTCGCGGGACTTCCTTGTGGGAACATCTTCCGGTGCCGAAAAACGTCACTGCCGATCCTTGTCCCGTTCTGGTGATCGCCCGGGCCACTAGCCAGTCGTGTGGGGGCTCCTCTTAGAGTTGCACCTATGCCCCTCCATATGCCAACTTGTTTTTCAGCAAGATAGACCGCCCTTACATAGTTCTATTTTCATCCAGACAGAACTCTTACGCCCCGCCTTCTCTTGGGAAGAGGACCCGGCCTCTCTGGGGGCGGGATCCCCGGGGCCCAGGATTGGGGCAGCTGCTACATACTCTTCCCCCCAATAGCTCTCATCCCCCCATTTTCTGCTAGGTCTCCCAATCGACGGAAATTGCCTCCTGCTCCTGGTCGTGCCCATGTGGCCTCACCAGCTTTGGGGTTCACTCAGTCTGACAGAACTCCTAATAGCAGAGCCGGTCCACCTCCCTATGAGACCCGACCTCCTCTCGATCCCGCAGACCATTCAAGTTTGTTCCCTTTGCACCGTCAAGGCTCTGCATCTGACAGTCTGGCAGATCTCCGCCAATCCTTTAAGCAGATGGGACTTTCTGACGAGGCTGCCGGTATCGCATTGCAGGCACTGAGATCGTCTACTAGAGCGACTTATGCTGGTAGATTACCCGCTTCAAACAATGGGCGTCCTCACACTCGGGTAACCCCTATTCTGCATCTGTAGGCCAAGTGTGCTACTTCCTCACATCCATTTTTTGTGAGGCGGGTCCAGGTGCACCCAGTCTTGGCCCTACAGATGGACTTTGGGCCTTCCATCGTAGCTTCCATTGGAACGCTCCCCTCATGGCTTCCTAATTTGTCAATGGTTGAACAACCCTTTTGTTACTAGTTCCTCAAAGGGTATGATCAACCTCCGCCCCCCGACAAGGAAACTTCTTCCCGAATAGGACTTTCCATTAGTGCTCCGTTTAATTGCCTCGCCCTCTCTCTCGGTGCTACATAAGCTGTCTCTTTTTTAAGGAGACCACCGACAGGAGGATGGAGCCTTGGTGCCACGTCCGTTGCCTCAATTTACCTCAATAAACTAAGGTCATTAGAGGAAATTAACCATCTGTTCATTACCTGCATAACCCTAATTATCAACCTGTATCTAAAGCTCCTTGAGTCGCTGATCATGGCGGTGGTCGCCCGTACCAGAGCTAACCACCACCACCCCATGTTTAGAGCGACATGACACTCTGGCTCAACTTCCTCAAGTGGGCCCTGTACTTGGGCAGCCCCTTGGCGGCATTATTGCACAGGGGGGGGGAAAAAAATAAGAGGATGAAATCAGCAATAATATGTTTTCCCCAGTTTACCTGCAAGCTGTCTCTTGCTAAGGAGGATCGGGGCCGACCAGGTGTGACTGCTCTATTCTCGGGAGACAAAACCTTAAGAGCATCTAACAAGCTGGAGGTGAGTTCGTACGTAATACGGGGGTACCTTTATAAAATGGTCGTTGTTTTTGGTTCATGTTTACTACCACGGCTAATTCCCTCCTCCAAGCTATATTCGCGGGAACTCTGGTGCAATTTTTAAGCCGTTGTGGTAGGTATGTAATTTGGGATAGTTCCCCCTCTACTTGAGGGGATTATATCCTATCTATATACTTACCACCACGGCCTTCCCGCCCTAAAGCTTGTGGCCCGCAGTGCGGGTCCCTCTGCGAGGGTTCAGTTTCTGGGCCCCCCTCAAATCCGCCGTGCTATGGGTGGTTTTCAGAAAGCGTCCCGTTATCAGAGTTCAAGGTATTCCTCTCGGCTTTGACCCTATGGTGCGCTGTAGGCCGCCGGTTGCCGACGCAACCACCCCAAAACTATGTTTTTTCCGTGGTAGGTATCTGAGGGAGCTCAGCTTAGCAGAGTGCAATGTTTAGGCCTGGTGGTAAGTATGTCCTTAGGATAAACCCCTCAAGTAGGGGGGAATCGAGCAGCACGGAAGACCCTCCTATTTAGTTTCTTATTCCCAAATATTGAACTCACATAGTCAGCCTAAATAGGCCCAAGGATGATCAGAACACACCCTTTAATGACTATAATGTTACTTTAGTGATTTTATCACAAAATAAACACAAACAAATAGTCGCAAGAATGAATCAATTTGCCATCCTGATATGGCGCATCTATTGATTTGGCGACCTCTATGACCCAATCTTTGGGTACTGTTGTTCTTGTTAGAGCACAAATTCTTCTCTAAGTGCGCTCGGGAGTTCCATGGTGCGCTTGGGTTTCATGCAATGGTACTAAACTAGAAAAATCACTCTTTCTACTCTTTTCTACTCTTTTACGGAATAAACATCACTACTAGTGATGCATTTACCTCTTTTATAAACAGAATCTAGTGTCAAAACCAATCGCCCCCCACGCGCACCTAGATTGCACCCCTAGAGCGACACTAGCCGCGCACCTCGAGCGGACTTTTTGTGCTAAAATACCACATAGTTGGCTGTCTGTCCATTAACTTTTTTGAACGGGACAAACAAGTTTATTTTCGCTGATTACCAATAATACCACAGTGAGTAGCGGAGGACTTGTTGGCACATACTGAGGTCAAAGTCCCATACTAATAAAAAATATTAGACCTTTGCACTACTACTGTGTTAAAAACATTATACTTGTCATAGCAACTATCAACAACCATGCTACGAACATACTATAGCCATGCTGTTTAGGAAGCCATATTGAAAATCTGCCAAAAACATAGCTGATCTTTGCAACAGTAAACTTTCTGAACAAACCACATGCCTGATAAAGTGCTGGGATGTCTAAGTATCATTAACCAAGGGTCCCCTGGCGAAATCAATGAAAAAGTGCATTTTTCCATGCTTGTAAGGTTTACATATAATGGGCTTGGGCGGTAACATTTAAGCGTCTGTCAGTGAGCTTGTTGAATCAAGATGGCTGTCAGTCTTATAGCCTTTTATTAATCTATTCCTATGCTATGACCTCCCAACCTAAATATTTTTTATTCAGAGTATTGTGAATATCATAGTCATACTGTGAAATCTCTTTGAAATATTGGGAATTTCACCTTTTTAAGCAATTTGAATACAGTATTTTAGAAATGTCATGATGGGAAAAAAATTAAAAAACAGGAGAAATTATGCTGCCATCATTAGGCACCCCTTTGACCCAATGATGTAAATGCTGACCCTACTCGTAACCTTGTTAAAAATGTTCTAAGTCTACCTAAAAACTATATTTGACCTGAATTTATGAAACTGAATAATATTCAGTGTGATGTGATTTATTTTTATTACTGAAATATTAATAAAAATTCCTTTAAAAAGGAAAGGGGCGCCCCAAGGAGTTAGTCTTGTTTGGGTTGTTCTATGTGGTTGGGAAATACTTATGTAAGAAAGAACGGTAGACACAATATCAGATTGAATTCGTGAAGTTTTATTGCAACTTGCTTAGTACAAAAGTGTTTAAAATAAGCATAAAAAATAGATATATATTGAAATACAAGAATATAGTATGAACAGTTTAGTTGTTGGTGAAAGTTGCAATTTTGTATAGGAGTCAATACCAAATTAGCGTATTATAGGGAAATATAAGAAAATTAGGAAAGCTTTATTTTTGTAGCCAAATACAAAATAAAAGAAATTGTTTAAGTGTGTAAACATATGAAACTATACTAAGACAATACTTGGTTGTTGCACTTATAAGAATTGGAAATGGTTTATTTCAGCATTTTAGGGAGTGAGATTTGTTTATTGATTTACAACGTGACTTCACAAGACATTTGACTGGTATGAGGCTTTTGATCTTATTAACAAATGAGGTATCCTATGTTGCACCTTTGATTTTATAAACCACAAAATTGCATAAAAAATCAATGCCTTGTTCAATTTTCACCAAATTTGAAGGGTTATTTAGAGTAACAGTACTGACAGGTGAGACTTCAATCAATACATAAAATGTTGCCATCAAGTAATAATTTGCATAATTATGGCTTAATTTGCATAAATTTTGCGATATTTTGCTGTTTTCTGTGACTATCGGTGAATTTATAACCACAAAATCGTATAAAAAATGAATTCCTAGTTTAATTTTCACCAGATTTGAAGTGTTATTTTGAATTATGATCCAAGTGGGTCCTTAATATAAAATAAAATGTTGAGACCAAGGACTCTTTATTAATAATTTGCATAATTGGAGCCTAATTTGCATAAAAAATGACTGTATTTTGTGTTATCGGGTTATTTAAAAACACTTTTCTTTGTGTGACAAAAGTTAAAGGCCTAATTATGTTCTAACCCAAGTCAGTTTATAGTTAATAATAAACACACTTAGAAGATACAATAAGTGATAAGCATTTAAATGAAGTGCACATTTGCATAATTTGCATAAATTTATGTACCTTTTGTTTTCAAATGCGTCCATTTAAATTCAGTGTTTTGAATACTATGCAAGTATAAAAAGGCTTTTTTAGTGTCAAGTATAAAAAGGCTTTTAGTACTCCTTCCCAAATGAGAAGTTGGAAAAAGATGTTAGGCATATATATATGCATAAATGAGGACTAATTTGCAGAATTAGAGCCATATTTTGTCTACTTTTTGTGTTATCGCAAACATTCAAAATCATATGTTTTGCTTGTATGACAACTTTTAAAAATCAGACAATGTTCAAGATCTTTTGCAAGTCAGGCTACATGGTTTTATGAAGCTGAAGAAAAAAAAAACACTATTATATAGAGTTCAATTTTGGGACTTGCCATAATTTTGTATTTTTGTTAATACAACTAGCATTATTAAAATAAATCCAGATCTGTGTTGTTTTACTTGTGACAGAAACAAGTCTACAGTGGTACATATATATTGATTAATAAAGTTGCTAATGACCTGCTTTTAATTCTGTTGTGTTTTGATTGTACATAAAAAAAAATCATTCATTGCATGTATAAATCTTTATATGTTCAGTAGCAATATGTTTATTTATTATATATTAAAATCCCAAGATTAAAGAAGGAGCTTGTTCATTTTACGCCTAATCGGGCATACCCGATGCCCCAAAACAAAAATGACTACGGAACATGGAGAGATTGAACGGCAAATTGTACGTATAATTTGGTAAAACGGGCCGTATAAGCGCTGACATGAGCTGATAACATGAACCATACGGCGTGGCTTGCCATCGACATGCGGCTTAAGGGACCCAGTGTGGGGATTTACCCTGATATAAAATGGTCAGTGTTTGTGCTAATACTTTCATTTCAAGAATATTTCTGCACATCATTTCAGGGCCAAGATTCTTGTTAATAAATGATTTGGTCTGAAAAGCTTGGAATTGTAATTCATAGAAGCGCTGACATGAGCTGATAACATGAACCACACACGGCGTGGCTTGCAATCGACACGCGGCTTATGGACCCAGTCAAGAGGTCAAGAAGGGTAAATAATCAATATTCATACATGAAGTTGCCTTAGGCATTATCATCCAATCATTAGTCTCCATTCATCGCATAGTGATAGACATAGACAAACCCATCCAATTATCACACATCAATTCATACATAGCAATAGTACCGGTCACCATGCAAGGTTGCGCTATCTTCTTGACCAATCAATAACTATAAATTGACCTCACAGAAACACACCAACCAATCATGGCCATAATTACTTGCAAAGATGCTAAAAATAGTCTCTGAAACAATGAAACCGTTAACTGGAAACGTGCTATATAGATAACGATAGTACAAACCCGGGACACACAACATGGAAACGAGACTACAATGGAAGTGTTTTAAGTAAAATTTTTGAATTAATTGAGAATAAAAATAAACAAGAACATCAACTTCTTCTTGATTAAATCTCTGCTGAAAGAAATTAATCTTTAGGTCACCAAATAATCAAGAGCAACTCCACATATATTTTTCACAATAATTAGAGCATCCACTATGTAACATATATCATGTTGTAATGTAGAAATGCCCAATTTCAATGCAAAGAGAATGATGGGAAAATAAATATGGCGTGTTATGTGCAGGATGCCATTATACAGTGTTTTGAAATATATTCCTTAAATTTCGCAAGGAAAAATGGAGAACTTCTTCTTGATTAAATCTCTGCCGAAAGAAATTAATTTTTAGGTCATCGGGTAATCTCGAGCAACTCTTCATATATTTTCCACAATATTTGGAACATCTGCTATGTAACATATATCGTGATGTAACGTAGAAATCCCCAATT
Source organism: Ophioderma brevispina (assembly GCA_023653785.1). Taxonomy (NCBI): domain Eukaryota; kingdom Metazoa; phylum Echinodermata; class Ophiuroidea; order Amphilepidida; family Ophiodermatidae; genus Ophioderma; species Ophioderma brevispina. Next base: position 24,619 of record JAMKCH010000087.1, read on the forward strand.
TGGCTACAGTTTCCTACGGCGATCCGGAAAGTGTGTAGTCTGTGTCACAGACTGTGAAAGATATTATCTAAATTAGTACTGCGCGAGCGATTAACGTTATCAGTCCGTCATAGCGAATGCATGCAAATGAAACTAAATCTCAAATGTCTTCGGAAAACGAAGGGGTTCTATGAAGATGTTTGCATCAGAGGGTCCGTTACTATGTTTTGTTTTGAATATGTATCGTAATTGGGTCTGAACCTATAGAACCTAGCGAGAAAATTGACCCTTTTTGTCGGGTTCTTCGGTGCTCGCAAACACGGAAAAGTGAACACGCAATCGCTACGGGCCGCATCCCTTTTTCCCACAATGCCTTTCGGTATTATTCCAGTCTTGAGAATTTTCAAACGCTGGTTTCAATTTACACCATTTTTTTCCCAATTTTAGAAACAGGATATACATACTTACCAGACCGCCGTAACAGTTTCCAAAGCCAAGCTAATAGGTGCGCCCGTAGGCGCCCTAAAAAGTGAAAAATCTTGTAGAATCACGTCTGAGTGAAATAGAAAGCCTTGAGAGTGGTGAGCCAGGAAGTGTCTTCTGCTGAATCTTTGACACTTTGCCACATTTTATTCATATCTATGTTTTTTTACAAACTTTATAGGTTTAAGACTGACATCATTAAAAACATTCTTAAGAGGGAATTAAAATTAAAAATGGAATTTGGTATTGGAAAATGCATATCATTTGAATTCAAGGCTAAAGGTTGGTTTGGGGGGTTTTTTTAGGGGAATAGTACCGAATTTTGCAGTCAGTGTATAGGCCATTTTTTTAACATGGGATAATAAACAGATCTTTAGAATTTTCTAAAATTTCCCAAAAACGTAGGGGTGGGATTTTTTACTTGATCATGGGCTATACTCGGGTCAGTATGGTAATTGTGCATAAGGGTACACTGTAAATTAAACAGATGCCTCAAATTGTGTTCAGGTTTTTAACACCAAAAGGTGTTCTGTTACTTTAAAAGTTTGAACACTAGGATGCCCTCATGTGTTCCCAAACTGTTACAACTGAACACCGATTATGTGTTCAAATATGCATCCATAGTGTGTTCATTTTTTAACACTAGTGTTCAAAATTAAATAGTCAGGTGACTAAGGCCAGGAATAACTTTATGTTTGTTACTTTTTTTCAAAGTGTATTTGGAATCAGGACACTTTAAAGTAACAGAACACCTTATGGTGTTAAAAACCTGAACACAATTTGAGGCGTCTGTTTAATTTACTAGTGTAGGAGGTAAAGTTTTAAATGTTATGGTATTTTTTTATGCTTGACTTCTGATCTATTCACTGAACATGTTTGGGTATGATTTGTGTTGTAGTCTCAAAATTCTACATGAAACTATGTCAACATTGTGGTCGGCAGGGGTGAAGACCCTGAAAACATGATTTTGGCACTCAACCTATCATCCATGATAAATATTTTTTTTTAAATCAAAATTAAAACTGCCAAAAATGTTCAATGTTTCCCATTAATGACTAGCATGTCTTTTCAATACATCAGTAAGTCTCCACCACAATTATTGAGGTTTTTGTGCAATACCCTTAAATATAATGACAATAAAACCATTGGGGTAACATCACTACTTTCATAACTTTTATTTAAACAAACATTTCATAAATTAATATCACTCCCATGGTCTCTTCCCCACAGGCACACATGGTAAGGATCCATTGGAATCCCCACGATCAGCACACAAAAAACTGAAACTGCACAATTCTGGTTTGAAATTCTGTTCTGTCTCATGCTCATCTTTCAACAGTTATGAAATCACTATTTATTTCAGAATAATGCTCAAAGGGATCTTTTACATGATTATTGACTAACAGTATGTTATGGATATGTGAGCTGGACTATTCTATTTTGGGACAGGGAGCCCAACTTAAATGGAATGATCCAATTTTTGTTGTGGGGTTTCTAGGCAATACTGCATAAGCATTGCAATATTCCCCAAGCTCTTTTTATTAATCTGGGAAAATGTCATATTGTTCTGAAGTGAAGACAAAGCTTAAAAGGTCTGATTTTTAAAAATAAATTTATTGTCTAAACATCCATAACAAAACTTACCATGAGAGGTAGATTTGGTTTGTAATGACAAAAAGTAGACTAATCATTTTAGCAGGTGTCAATTTAGGCATAAATTTGCATTTTAACCTTTCTAAGTTTTCAAATAAAAATAAAACACATGACACACACATGTGTTTGTATGGCATATACTTTGAGGACCTCAAACGAACCGCCTATTGTTAAAATGGAATAAACTGCATTCTTAAACTATCGGGGACGTTTGTTTGAAAGAATTTGTTTGTGTTAAGTCCTTGGAAGTATATGTCATACAAGTACATGCACACATGCATGCATGCGTGTGCACGCATGCACACACACACACACACACACATATACATATATACATACACACACACACACAATCTTTTTCAACCAAATTAAAGTTTAAGTTTGGTATTCATTTGTAGAGTAAACATTTTGTTGTCAACTATTTTAAATTGTTGGATCAGTTTCAGAGGACAACAATCATATGTTTAGGCCAAATAGACATTTTTAAACATAGGCCCATTCCATATTATCATGACAAATAATACAATTGCTGAAGGCCAGTCATTACAAATTTGTGGAATTGAACATGCATACAATGAAATGGAAGAACAGTCAAAGTTGGTAAGTGTTCTATATTTTTACAGATAAGGCAACAAAATTTAAAAAAAAGTTTTATGGGCCTGACCGACCCAGATTTGGGAAGATATTTTTTAGTTTTGCCAAAATCATGTAAAATCACCCATTTTTTGGTGAAAATTTATGAATTTTGGCTTTTTTTTTTTTTTTAATATTGTAAAAATTGCTCACTTTTTCTCAAGATTTTTTTCAGATTTTGGGGCTATTTTAACCTTTTAATCTCCGGAGGGAAAAAATCACCTGATCCTACTTGAAAAACATGTTGATTTTTTTTGTCGCCTAAAGGGGGAACATTTTGCCTGCACGTTAAAATGTGCAGAAATTGAATATCAGTACCACTTAGTTTTTTTGGTCAGTTATAGTAGCATACAATGAACAGATCAACCCAATATGGGTTCACAATGGCAGCATGTATGTACATTTCAGTGAATTGTTAAAAATACTACTATTAATTGCGAGGAATTATAAAACATTTATTTCAATATGTATAGCACCAAACAATAAGGAAGAAGTAAAGGTTTCTTCAACAAAATATACTCTCTAAAATCCAAAGACTTTATTATATTAGGACAAACCATTGAAAAAGACGGGCAATTCAAATGTAATAGATACAAATTGTAAACATATTAGATTTTAATTTTAAGCCTTTTCAAAGTTTTGTCCCAAACATCTCTTAGACTTACTTTTGAAGTCTTTGGAATTTAGTGAGTAAGCAAAATGTGCTGCTGCAGGTCTTTGACAGAAAACCTTGCAATTGCTCCGTTTTCAGTCACAATTCAGTCCAGAAAAATGGGAATAGTATTGATCCAATATCCTTTTGTGTGTCTGATCTGGAAATGAGATACAACTCAATATTTCATGTTAAGTTCACATTTTGGAATACAGCCAAAAATTGCCCAGCGTTAGCTGTATTTTGTGATTTGAGGTTACAAATCGACTAGACTGCACAGAGGTCTATGAATCTAACCTTATAAAGGTGCTTGTTCCATCGAACTCGTTGGGACTCTCCCGCATGGGCGGTGCCAGCAATTCCCACTATTTTTGTGCCCCCACCCGCCAGCCATAAGAAATGATGGATTTTGTTGCAAAATCAGCAATTCTGGAATTCTGGGCAAAAATCAGCGATTATGGGCCAAAATTTGTTTAAAATTGCCAAATTTTGAATGTTTTTGACCCCTAAAATTTCACTCTTTCCCCCCAAAAAATTCACTTTTCCCCCCATTTGCTGCCACTGACTCTCCAGACTTACCCAGTAGTATTAATTTTGATAATACAATGAAAGGCCATAATTTTCTCATTGTCTTGAAATTTCAGCCTTCAAATCCATTTCTTTCCTAAGATAGAGACAAAACTCCTGTTTAACCATCAGTATTGACATAGTAGGGAATAGGGAGTTTCAATAATCCATTAAGCTTCTACCATCAAAGCTGCAAGTTTGTTTCCCACAAAACATGGTGGTGAATGTAACTCTCATATGAAGTACAGAAAACAATCAGAACAAGCACCTTTAAATGGTCATATTTTGAAATGCCATTTTGCATAAGTATCAATGTAATGATGTGAACTTTAGATATAACTGTCTGGACAGACTCAAGTTGCCACCTTTTGAAAATGAATTTTGCACCTTTTCACTAATGCATGTGCCAGTACTGAATTGAAACAATTTTCTTTTCTCTGGCCTATTGTACAATTAAGTTTATCCTTCCAGACCATGTTGAGAATCTTGCTGCTATTTCATGGAAAAGAGAGTAGTTTTCTGTACATGACTGCAGCACTTAAGTCCGCAAAGAAAAATGTCCAAACATACTAAAATGAACTCATAATCAATCTCATTTCATTTCTGCTTACTTGAATGTGATGTTTACAGCAGGGCGGATCCACGCCCTGAAAAATGCCAAAATTACTGGGGGGGCTGGAAGGTAGTTATGGTAAAAAAATGGCTGATTTTACAAGATTTTGGCCAAATTATGGGGGGAGGGGTCTATGATATTCATGTAATGTACACATTTGTTGATTAAAGTTATGAAAAATTTAAAAGTTAGCCTACAAATTACCTGGGTGTCTTTAACCTCTTATTAACGTCCCTATCTGTTTGAGTATGTTATTTTTATGTGTACAATGAATCTCTATTCTTCCAATGGCCTAGACTAAAACCACAAAGGTTACAAATTTATTAAATTTCATATTTTGTAAAAATGTACCAGTGCCACTTTGACATTCCAAATTGTCTTCAAATCAGTGGAAATGGTTCTAGTATGGGTTAATTTCAGTATGTTTAAACACAATAGCATAGAAAAATATTCAGACATAGTGAATTGACCTTTCCTGAAATCACTTCCACAAATTTGAAAACAGTAAGAACAGCAAGAGTTACAGGCAATTCCTGCCACATCCACAGAAAATCAAGGTGTTGACATCCTGCCAGAATTTGCAGTGTTTCTATAGCATGTTTTATGACACAATTAAAAATCATTAAGACATTGTACTTATAGTACAATGTATACAAGCTTGTAGTAAAATATTGGGCTGACAAGTGAAAGGGGGATTACCAGATATACAATAGCAATGGTCTGTGAGCTGATGACTGCATGCTTTTCAAGTTTGATTAAATGCTGGCAGTAATGTCAGCCTCCTTGGTTGTCTGTGGCAGAGAAGTGAACCTTACAAGGAAAATAATAAAATGTAAACACCTAATTATTTCACATTTCTGTAAGCATGGTAAGTGATTTTAGTAAGGGTCCATTTCATTTTGTCTCAATATCTTTCTATGCCATTGTGTTCCTTTAATTGACAATCATTCAAAGCAGTCCCCATTATAATGAGAGGAAATAACAGAGGTATTGCTTTCACTCTCTCAAGTCCTTAATTTGGGTCTGGCACAACCCATACTGGTGCTGGTGGCATGCCAAGCTCTCTATCATTATCCCTCCTATCCACACATGCCTGCATCTGTTGGGTCTTGAGCCAGTGGCATGTCCCCATGTTTGTTTTGGCACAGACAGAGTAGTCTCCCTCGCAGTCTTCTTGACCCCATTGATGGTACAGCGTTGGGTTGTATACGCACATGTGACTGTAGGTGGAGGTTGAGCGTGGATCAGGGGGCACTATTTGAGTATCTACCTGTGGATATTAAAGGAACATAGAAGTATTAAAGAAGGTTTAATGCTTTATATAGAAAATACACTAGAAAATACACTAGTGATTTCTGTGATAAGAGTATGTTTCTTATACGAATAATCTCGTTATTACTATTGTTGCAGATTTTAAACTTTTTCTATATCAGAATCCCAAACTTAAAATTTGTTGCCCACAAAAACTTCATAAAAATAAAGGATGTAAAAAATCTGAGATTTGGGGAAGGATTTACAGGCTTTTATCACAAAAATAAAAAATAAATCCAATGCTTTTATCACAAAATTAAACAAATTAAATAACAAATTTAGACAAAACAAACATGATAAAACTTGTGCCAAAATCAAAATCTGCACAACTTTAAAACAAAGTCATAAAGCCCTTAACTTCAAAGGTTTTAATAACATAGAGGATTCTAATTAATGGGACTCTGTTGGCTTTCTAACACATGAATATCTCCGGCAATACAGTAGTATTAAAGCTTATTAAAATACTCCAACTTTCTAGTTTGCTGAGAATTTGATTGAATTCAACCACACACACACAGAACACTGATATGCTGCCCTCTATTGACAGTCTCTAATCAGTGGTAATGAAAGTGAGCCCTCAGCAAAGGCAATGAAACTTTTGACCAATCACATGCCTTTTCATAGAGGGCACCGTATAGTTTACACTGTGCAGAGCAGCAGCTCACCAGAGAGGTTACCAAAGCTGTTTTGAAGTTGCTTTCATAACATTTCAAAATGTCCACAATATTGAAATGGTAAAATAACATTCTACTTTGAAAAAAGTCTCACTTTTAAATTCCAAACCTTCCTGGCAAGTTTATTTGCAACAGGTCCTACATTTGTTGTTGTTGTTGTAATATTAGGCCTTTGACTATTTTCAGTAATCTCTACTCATGGTACTGAAAATAGTTGAATGAATGTATATAAAAGCTGACAGTCGGAAAAGAAAGAAAATAAAAAGGCTTAAAGCAACAATAACAAAAACGTGACTTGTTCTATTTAAAACAAATTGTGTTTTGCTTTAATTAGGACTGATCGACTGTCTACCTTGCAATGATGACAGAATCTTCTGTAGTGATGTTTGAGGCCATGTCGTTGACTCCCTGTGAGCTTACTTAACTCCAGAGGCCAATCACACTTCCGTAACTCAAGCTTCCATCTGTCACGGCGCTACCTAGAAAAAATGTCAAAATAGAGGGTTGACTTGTCAACTTGTCAAAAAACATGTAGGCTCTATCTACATAATATTGCATACTAAGTGTCTAACATACAACTGTGATGTCTGCATCAAGGCCTCTGGACTGTTCCCGGTTAATTCTTTAGAATGGGCACGAACACATTTATTTTTTCTGATTACCAATAATACAAACGAACGAGCAGACGGATGCTGTTTTCACACTTACCGAGGTCAAAGTTCCATACTAATTAAAATATTACAAGTGTGCACTTCTACTGTGTTAAATATGTCACACTCGTCATAGCAACTACGAACATGCTATAGCTCATGCTATTTTGGAAGCCATTTTGAAAATCTGCAAAAAAACACTGTGCAAGGATAAACTTTCTGCATAAACCACATGCCTGACGATGTTCTTAGATGTCATTTTATAAGCGAGGGTCGCCTGGCGAAAACAACAAGAAAGTGCAAGAAAGTGTAAGTTTTAGGTGTAATGGGCTTGGGCGGTAAACATCTAAGCGTCCACCAGTGAGCTCGCTGATTCAAGATGGCCGTCCGACCTCTAGCCTTTTATTTCTCTATCTCTATGGTCTTGATTCTAATTAATAAAATGGATTATTCCACTTTTAGAGAGGGGATGTATATTTCAAACAAAGTTATCCAATGGCCCATCCAGTCGATTATTCCATTTATAATCTTACCCCAAGTCTCAAATCAACTGGTCCTGAGGCTATCTTGCATGTAGAATGAATATTATTTTTTTTTTTGCGCTTGGATGAAGAATTACTCAAACTTACATAAAAATGACAAATACCAGTTTGCACAGATTCATGTGTAGCTTTTCACTTAGGGCTTCAAAATTGTTACAGAGTGGTTCATCATAAATCATCAACGATGCATCCACACGTCCGCATATTTTTATCCCAGCAGAAACATTGGATGCAGATTTGTTGATTTGTGTTGAACATGCTATAACATTTTTGAACCCCTTTCAACAACGAAACTCTTTCTGAAAACCTTAAAATTTGGTGTACAGAGGAACATTGTTAGTGTTAATTTTTTTTCCCAGAATGTTTACAATTTTACAGAAATCATCGTAAATTTTAACACAATCAGTGCATAAGGTCTTCTGCACTCCTGTTGGTGCATGGGGGGGTATCCAAGTGGACCCTCTCTGAAAACTACTTTGCGGTTGGAAATGTTTACCAAACCCCTGGTCATTGATGGGGTTTATCATGACCACATAGCAGGGGGAAAATGAAAATCGGTTATACGGATTAAAAATGGTGGTCCAAAAACCAATTTTTACAATGCACAGCGAATTCTCACGCCAAAAAATTAAAAATCACTTTCCCGATGGACTTTTTCCATAAAATTTGGCTCATAATAATAGGACATAAATACAATGCGGAAATAAAAATTTAAAAAAGTTACTCCAGTACAATTTATGATTATGAGTATAAAACACCATGGCCAATTTGAGGGAGTGAAGGAATAACGGAAGAGGGGAAGAAGAAAAGTCGGAAATTCGGGGTCGGTCTCGAGCCAGGGCCCTTCAGGCCCTAGTCCCATGACCGAGAATACCACGATATGACGGTGTCACTGGCCTGGCCAGCGATTTTGTGCCCACATGTGTCTTCATTTGATGACGCAATCACTACATCCGGGACTTAGTGCATTTTTCTCACTCAGTGCATTGGCCTTTTTTGGTGTTTGGTGCGGTTAGGGTTGATTAAAGCAATATTAGCACATTTTTTTGAAGGGCGCCCCCCAATTTTTCAAAAATTTTAAGATTTTTACACGGTTGCGTTGGTAACTGGCTAGTAAACTATACCTGTGAATGGTTAAGCTCGAAAATGTCTATGTGTCACAAACGAAGGAATTTTGTACTAGAATAATTATTATCGGGGATCCCCGATAATAATTCAACGGCTGCTGGAAACGGCATTCCAATGTGAAATAGCCGGGAAATAGCGCCATGTACGTGTCTACGCTCATCCATTAGTTGTTTTAATAGTTCGGGCAAGTCAAGTTAGAGGTTATTTTCTCGAGGTGGCACTATTTCATCATGGACGGACATAAACGTAGCATTTCCAGCTCTGCCGTCAAGTCCAATCTGGGATCCCAATTCTAATTACAAAATCACTTATTTTGTGATAAATACGAATTTTTTAGCATTCTCGTTCACAGGTATAGCTTCCTAGACAATTACCAACGTAACTGTGCAAAAGTATCAAATTTTGAAAATTGGGGGCGCTCTTCAAAAAATGTGCCAATATTGCTTTAATGCATTGTGATATAATAGTCCTTTATTACCATAAACTTTGTAAAGAGCACATTTTGTATATTTCCCTTTTGCTTCCTTGTTTGAAAGTCCCAATTCTTGCACAGCCTTATAAACAAGTGTGTTATCAAATAGGGCATGCAAACTTAAAATGGGTAAAATGGGTTAGTAGGGTAGCTATTTTCAAAAGTGCATTGATCAACAAGTTATAAATAGTATCAAAACAATGGAAAGTCAACACACTTTAATAAATATGGCACAGTTTCATTGACTTGTTAAGGGCGTAACTTCCCCCATGACGGAACAAAATCCCAGTCCTACTTTTGTTATCAGAACGTTCTATGTGGCCTATAACATGGCAACCTCTGCAGGTTTGTCTACCTGAGCCATTTTTGTCTCGCCTGAACTTTGTTCGGCAGAGACTTAGTATCACTTTTCTGTCGGTATGTCTGTCTGTCCGTTCGTCTGTCTGTCTGTATGTCGTCATGCTGTCTGTCTGCTGCCGTCCGTGTTCACGTGCTGTGTACGATATTATCTGGAGTTCCGTAAGGGTACGGTGCGTAACTTGGTGGAAAAGAAGCGGGTCCACGAGGTCTCAAACCTGATTAGATTTTGGGAGTGCGTGAAATATGTAATTAAGTATCTAATTTGCATAATTTAGAAATTTTCCGTAAGGCTGTGACAGTTTGTCTGGAGTTCCGTAAGGGTTAAGATGATGTAACTTGGGGGCGGGAGCGGGCTGGAGAGTTCTGAACTGATTAGCTTTTGGGCGTATATTGGGCAAATTAAGTATTGCAAATGAAGCTAATTAATATGCAACATCAGCGTACATTGCATAATTTTAAACGGTGACATCAGATCAGAATTCTTTCGATGCATGAAAGCCTATCAGGTTGCGCATCTTTTTTGCAATTTGAACGTGCTGTGCATACATGCGGCTTGGTATGCAAATGATGAGCTAATTAAATATGCGTACTTACTGCATCTCTGAAACAGTACATAAGATAGGCAAAATTCCTTTCGTGCATGAAAGAACACTATGCCATGCACCTTTTGGGGGAATCTTATTGGGTCAAAGGGCATTTTGGGATAAAATATGCTAATGAAGTGTCTCATTTGGAATAATTAAGGGAAAAAAAAAGCTGGTGTACGAGTATTTAGAGTTCGTAAGGATAAAAATGAATTGAGTTGTGTAAGTCAAAGAAGTTGGGTTGAAGAGTTTAGACATGTTTAGATTTTGGGAGTATTTTGGTTTATTAGGTATGCAAATGAGCTAATTTATGCAAAAAATCAGCGGGAATTGCTTAATTTTGAAACGTACATGGATGCGGAAAATCCTTCACTGCATGAAAGACTGTATTGCTGCGCATCTTTTTTGCAATTTCAAAGCTGTGTGATTTACGTGCGGGCTTAGGGGTAGGCCAATGAGCTAATTAAATTGCATAATGCGTATTGCTGAAAAGGACATCGCGATGAAGCAAAAATTGAAAACTAGTCGTCCATACATCTTTTGTGGGAATTCATAGTTAGGTCCAAAGTGGCATTTGGGCCACAAATTTAAAGGGCCATTTTGTGATGCAATTCATCTAATTACAATATGCGTAATTGCTCTATCGCTGAAACAGTACATCTGAATATGCAAAAATTTTGTCTAAGCATGGGAAGCAGGCCTGGGTTTTGAGAGGGTAGGTGGGTTGGGGAGAGGGTTGGGGCAGGGAGGGTTGGCGGCTGTGTTCGGGGTTGTTGAGGGGTGGTGTAGGGGTGTTGCGGTTGTGTGTTGCGGGGTGTTGGGGAGGGATTTGGGTGTTGAGGTGGGTGTTGGGGATGTCGGCTGTTGGGTGTTGAAAGGGTGGTGGGGGCGGGTTGGGTTTTGCAGTGTGTTGTGAAATGGTTGTTGGGGAGGGGGTGGTAGGTGTTGCAGGAGGTGGTGGAGAGGTGGGGAGGGTGTATGGTGGGATGCTGTGGAAGGGTGTTGGGGAGGGGGGGGGGGGGGTGTGCAGGGCTGTGGGGAGGGGTGGGGTGTTGCAGGGTGTTGGGGAGGGGGGTGCCGAGGTGTGAGGGGGTGTGGGGAGGGGATTGTGGTGTATTGTTGAGGGGTGTGGGGAGGGGTTGTGGGGTTGAGGGGGTGGGGGAGGGGGGGTGGGGTTTGAGGGGTGTTGGGGGGGTGGCGGAAGGGGGGGTAGGGGGTGGAGGGTTGGGGTTGGGAGGTTGGGGGAGGTGTTGGTGGCGGGGGGGGGGGTGGGGAGGAGGGTTGGGTGGTGTTGGGCCCGGGGTCGGGGAGGGCCGGTGGGGTGGGTCGGCAGGTAGTCTGGAGGAACCTCAGGGATTGGGGTGTTAGGGGGCGTGGGGAGAGGGGGGGGGGGTTGAAGCGATGGTGGGAGAGGGGGGTGGGGGTGTTGAGTGAAAGGTGGGTTAGGGGGTGGGGTGTTGCAGGGTGTTAGGGACGGGAGGGCTGGGGGCTGTTGGGGGATGTTGGGGAGGGGGTGGGTGTTGAGGGGTGTTGGGGAGGGCGGGTGGGTGGGGGTGTTGAGGTGGGGGGTGGGAGGGGGTTGTTGGTGTGGCGGGGTGTTGGGGGGGGGTGTGGTGTTGGGGGTTTGTGGTGTTGCGGGGTGTTGGGGAGGGCGGTTGTGGTGTTGAGGGGTGTGTGTGGGGGAGGGGTGGGGCTGTTGGAGGGGGTGGGGGTTTTTTTGTGGGGGGTAGGGGGTGGCGGGGGATGGTGGGGAGGGGGGGGGGGGGTGAAGGGGAGTTGGGGAGGTGATGGGCGTTTGCGGGCGGGTTGGAGAGGGGGTGGGGTGTGTTTGGTGGGGGGTTGTTAGGTGTTGAGGGATGGTGGGGAGGGGTGTGGTGGTGCGGGTGGGGGGGAGGGGTGGGGTGTGGCAGGGGTTTGGTGAGGAGGGGGGGGGGTGGCGGGGGTTGGGGACGTGCGGGGGGGGGTGTGCGGTGGGGTTGGGAGGGGTTGTGTGTGCCGGGGTGGGAGGGGGGGGGTGTTGGGAGGGTGATGGGTGTTGCGGGCGGTGGGTTGTTGGAGAGGGGGTGGGGGTGTTGGCAGGATGTGGACCGAGGGGTGGGGTGTTGCGGACTGTTGGGTGAGGGGTGGGGTGTATGTGCAGGGTGTTAGGGAGGGCGGGGGGGGGGGTTGGGGGAGGGTTGGTGGGGGATGTTGGGGGAGGGCGGTGGGGTCTTGCGGGGTGGGGGGAGGGGTGGGTGTGTTGGGGAGGGGAGATCTGCAATGCTCCACTGTATCTGCTTGCACAACATTTTTGGGGAATATCCTGTATTCATACAATTGCAATCTGGTCTGCTGTGCTTTGTCTACACGCATGCGCGAAAGCAGGCGCGACGTGTGGGTTCGGAATGCCTGGTTTTGTAACAAACCACACCCTAAGGGATAAACACCCCTTCGATTTCCTTATTGAACATCCAATTCCTATAATTTTTGGTACCCATGATTGCTAGAGTTTCTTTCTTCTATTGATATCACCAAATAGGTACAACATTACCATTATGTCAGCACTTGATGTCATCAGGTTAAGGACAGTGTCAACCCTGAGTGTCGGCGTATCTATTTGTTTGTACTTGCAAATATTTGATTAGGTATGTAAAAGTTACATGTCTAGAAAGAAAAAATTGGATTGATGAACCGATGGTGGCATCGATCAGATTAATGTAAACTTTCAGTATTTTGAGAAAAATACTAAAAAAACATGATTTTTGCCCCAACATTTTCCGGACGGCCCATACAAACAATTGAATTTTCATGATTTCTTATGTTATTTTTTAGGACGTGAAACAAGACAAATTTGTCTGGGGACGTTTTTTTTTCATTTTCTTTAAAATAGAGCTTTTCGAAATATAGGGAAAAAAATGTCAAAAAGTGTGAGTTTTACCTTTATTTTCCAAAGTTTGAGTCTATTATTGGGAATATATTTAGTTAGAATCGAAAAAAAATGAAAATTGAAAAAAAGTCCCTTAGAGAAGACCGGTTGCTATCGTGGAAAGTTAAACCTACCTTTTATTCAGTATTTTTGGAGTTATCTTGTCTGAAAAATTGGCCAAATTTGCGAAATTGAAACATGAGAAAATCTGTGTGTTAGTAAAAAAAGGGACATTTCACACTATTTCAACGGTCTCGTTCTCAAATAAACATTTATCTTTGAACTTCAAAATTGACTCTGTTGTGCAAGTGATCGAAATACATCTTTATGCACTATTGAATCAATCATGCCTTTGTCTCTAACTACAGGAAAATCGAAGAAATTGAAATTCATTCTGGTCTAAATTTATCGCTTTGTTTCCATTTTCAAATATTATTTTTCGGTTTTCCAAGATGCGTTGCGCAAAAGTAATTAAACACTGCGCACGCTTCATGTACGGCAAGTAACAATTCACCGTGCTGCCGCCTTGGGACTGACGGCGTAAAATGTGCTTAATTCCCGCCGATCTAAGACCATGCGGTTTTTTTTGTGACTATAAATGGTCAAATAGTTGTTTAAATCGGCAAAAAAAATACAGCTCAGATTTCTGCAGGGGTAACCTTTGTGGGTAACGATAGAACACAGGTGATGTTTAAAATGGTTGGCAAAAATCCGAAATTGGGTGAAAACAAAAGCAACTAGGGTTCACACTACCCTAAGGAAAGTGTTGAAAATACTTGATTGTGGAATAGGGTTGTGATGGGACAAAATTTATACTTTGGCAACTGTATTATGGTTATGGGTTCAAAAAACATTATTATAGCACTTTTTAAACACCTCTTGTAACTAAACTAGTCATTTGCCACCATGTAGAGCAAAAAAAAACGCATGAGAATTGAATTTCCTAACGTTTTGCATGGTAAAAAATTTTAATTTGCCCATATTCACACTGTGTATATGCAAATAAGTTTGCTGCTCATGCGAACGTCTATGACCTCATTTGACGTAATGATAGGCATGTGGTACTCATTTTGATATCAAGGAATAAGAGGAGGACCATCATCTTTGGCGCCCAAAAATCAAGTGTCTGTGCTATTTCCGCATTGTACTAGGCATGTTGGGGTAACAAGGGTGGCTCCGGGTAGAAATCATAGGGGCGATAACCTACATGGTAACTCCACATAGGTAAAAAAAAAAAATATGCAATTTATTGCTTTTTCATAAAAATTTGGGATTTTAAAAAAAACAAAAATAAATGAATTTGAAACCCTCGGGGGGGGGGGGGGGGGGGGCAGCCACGCCATGGCTCTGGTTGTTATTCTTCCAGAAGGGGGTGGTTGCCCACCCCTATATCCCATCACTTTGGGATCACCCTGGTACATACCTCTACCCTGTGGGTGTTGTTTTTAATGAAAATTGAGCGTAAAACTGTCAGTTGAACTAGATATGCCACAGAAAGAAACGGGGTTTTTAGTTAGGGTGCCCCAACAGCATTGAGGGGCACCATCCCCTTTGTAGATACGGTTTACGTGCTCCCCATCTTCAGTGTACGTCAGTATGCAAAAGTGTGAAATTATTAGAATATGTGGGAGTATCATTCTTTGAAATGGTGGGTGTTCGATTTATGTGTCTTGTGTTCTCTCTTGATCTGAGAGCCTGGCCTGCACACCCCCCCACAAAGTACTGTGGGCACACAACACTTGCAGTTTTGGATGTAGACGCAATATGCATGTGCAAAGGCCCTATTCAAGACTGTGCTAATAAATGGTTAACCACTAAAACGGCACGTTTTTTGTTATATCTTGGAAATGAAAATGGACATCCGAGGGCTCAAATTTCAGGACGACAATGAGAAAATACGGCCTTTCATCTGATATCAAAAGCGATAATATTCCGGGTAAATCAGGGGGTCCAAAGGCGATCGGCACACGCCCTTTAAGTAAAATTGGGTTCTGGGGATCTCATAGCGATCGGGCCTGGACCTTTAAGATAAGATATTGGTGCTTGATTTGGCCCTTGGCTTTCTCAAAGACAACTCAAATTTTGTTTCACAGTACCATCACCACAGAATTGCCGATGGCGTGTGTGGGTGAAGCCCAAGGCCAAGCGTAGCAAGGTGTCTTTGTGCATAAATAGCATGCTTCTATGCAAGCATTGTGTCAAAGTAACGATGTCGTCCTGAATGGACATCTAAATACTAAATCAAGATGGACTTTGCACAAACCTTAATCTAGTCAACCAACCCCCATTTTAAACCACAAGGCGAATGCCTGACAGTAACATAACTTGAAAACAAAGTATCACCTGCACAGTTTGTGACCACACGGAAGATTTTAACAGGAAAATAAAGAAAAACCCAAAACACACAAATATATGCAAAAGGCTTTGTTTCAAATCCCAAGGAGATGGTGCTACAAACTCATTGGTACATTGACTCTCAGAACTGTTGCTAGTTAAAAAATAAAGCAATTCGTGATGATAGGCTATATTTGGGCCCCAAAAGGGCCTGGAATGGTCCAATGGATGAAGGGCAACCATATCTTGAAGGTGATGGGTTCGATTACTTTGCTCGAGGCCAATGTATCGTCCAATTTGGCAAGGGGCAGGCGCTTTACCTCACTGGCCTTGTTTAACCCAATTAATAGTCGAGTAGCTATTAGGAAAAATTAACAAGCCCAGATGAAGTGAAATGATTGTGATGAATTCCTTACAGAGCATAATATATTAGGCAACAGCACTTTGAACCCCTGGAAAAGGCCACTATACTAAATGTCAGTATTATATAAATAGCTTGTGGTGATCCTTGTTGGGCCAATAGGCACTTCCAACGAGTTGGCAGAACTGAACATAATACTAGATGGTAATTGGATATCCCAAAATCACCAAGTGTCTGAAAGTTTCTGTCTGTCTAGCCCATTTAGTAAAATTCCACACCCATGGTTCTTTCCTACCCTTCAAATAGAATTGTTTAAATCAGTTAAGTCTTTTTTTTCAAGTCAAGATTGGACTTATCATTTGCATTCATTTATACATATATGAATGTAACAGGATACGGTAAGTGCCCAAATGATTGAAAGGAGTCTGGTTTTCTTCCAGGCACCACCTTCAGACTCAGATAATACCCAGTTCCACTTCCCTGGATTCATTGTGAACAATTATCATTATCATATTGCCAACATATAATTGGCAAAAAACAATTAGTGTTATTGAAACTAAGGCAATAACTAGGGTTTTGTAACCCTGTCTGCCTCCGGACTTTGTAATTGCTGTGAAAAAGTGCCCATGATTTAGCATTTGTAAATTTGGTTTAGTGGCCTATGAGTTTTGATTATGTTTATCTAGGTCAAGGTTTTGGTGATAGTTGATAGTAAAACAACGAAACTGGAAATAGGAGAAACGTCCTTGATGGTAGAAATCATGTAGAGGTTGGAAATGTTTTTATAACACATTTGCCTGAAATTCCGTGATGAATCGGCTGGTTTTTTAACCCTATTTCAGGGTTTCCCAACCGGGGTATCGCGACACCTTTTGGGGTCTTGGGACCCTAGAAGGGCGGGGTCGTAAGTTAGAAATGAAAGTTACTTGTCTACAAGGCAGGAAACAAAAATGCAAATAAGATATTTGATAATGTCAAGCAAGCCAATGATTTTGCAGTTGTTTAATTATCTACTTGAAGAATATTTTTTTCCGCACGCGAAATCATCATATATGCACTTACAAGAAGTTCAACGCCAAAATTCAACTCAATGTATGAAATTAGTGGTTTTTTTCTTTTTTGCATGATCGTGTGCACTGTTTTTAGGAATGGGGAGCACAATGCCCTTGAGAATGCACAACTAAGTTGTGTCGTCACTCGAGGGGAACTGGTACATTTAAATTCTGTTTCTTAATATAAGGGATTTTGTAAGGATTGCCCTTGCTTCCCTGTCGTCAGTAGATTAACTTGGCTTGCCACTGATGTGTCTCCATGACACCTTCAAAACACTGTCAAATTTCTTTTTGAGAATTTATTTTTTTTTAGTAATGGGGGTCGCCACAACGCACAGTTTTGTTTGTAAAAGAAATGAGGGCGGTTCTCGGGTCAAAAAGGTTGGGAAACACCCTGTCCGATTTGCCCTCCGATCAGGCAATGACTTTTTTCATGACCAGGAGTTTGCCCCTCATAACCACAAGGCTGCTACACACTGGGTGTGGTTCACAAGTGCCCTTTTGGTGACACCAAAGAGATTTTTTTGATAGGTATCTCCTTTCTTCATTTCAATATGAGCTTGTTTATACTGTATGGTAATTTTAAGATTGTATCATTTAATCCACCACTTTCCATCTTCTTCAGGGCATTTGTCTGCAAACTATGCATTGTCTAAAATGTAGCTTCATTGTTCAATGAATGGGTACTTTTGTTCTCTCTTCCTTTCTTTTTTGCTTTCTATTATGGCACAACAGAACCACAATCTGATGCAATCTATGCTGTGCTCCAGGTAAGGTTTAATCACCAGTGATTTCTCTTTCATAGATGAAAAGTAATAATTGCTGGGGATCCAGTTTCACCTTTTTCACATTCCCTGAAGTGCAGCCCAGCCCCGGGAGTGCAGCGGGCAGTGCACCCCTTACTGCTTTCAAAATGTTTGGACTCAGCCTTAGACATGGGAGAGAAACTGCTAGGGATTCATTAGTCCTGGGGCGGCATCGAGGCGGTACCAGTCTATCTCATTGGCAGTTGACCGCAAAAAATGCTTGACGGCAGCGATAGGAATGTACTAGAAATTCAGGGTACTAAATGGTGGATTGACTTGTTATAAGAACTAATGAATGGGAGTGTTCTCCCCATGTTCCATTTGGGACTTGGTGGGTAAATGAACCATGACAATACCCTGTCCTTCAAAGGGGATGTTAAACCGTAGGTCCATTGCATGAGAATCTGCCTGTATGTAATTGCATCTATGTTTTCGAAGAGAGTAGATTAAAACCCTTGGCTGTCCCATGTCGTCCTGGCTCCCTGGGTATCCTTGGAAACAGTGTCAGAACACTGAATTATCTACCAGGCTAAATAAGACGTAATAACTTGATAATAGTTATAAAATAATAAGCATAACTAGTGGCTGCGTGCATTTAGATTTCCTGTTTCACTTCGTCGCCCATAATTCATTGTGATGCCGCAATAACATCACATCACAACACACCGAGGCATTTGCACATGCCTGTTCATCGCCTTGAGATTTCCAAATTTATCGTGCTGCCCTTTGTAATGAATTCTGGGAAATATGAAATGAGTGAGTGTAATAAAAATCATATTTACAGTGTGGTCAAAAAATTCCCCTAAAACACCCCCAATTCAAGTCTTTAATAAACATTTATGCAATTATTCATAAAAATACAGATTTCATGGAATTAGGAACAATTCAGTCATTTGGGACCGATATACTGGGGTTTACTGTTGTGTGAAAGCTAATAAAGCATACTTTTGAAATGTATAAAATAATTTGATCAATGTTTTTGAATGATGTGACATTCGGGGTGTTTTGGGGGGGGGGGTAAATTTTGTTGGGGCTACTCGTAATTTATTGCCAAAGAACTTATCCATTTACCAGTAAACAAGTCTGTTCCTGATTGGTATAATACCATTTCTTGGTCGTGATAGTAATTGTGTATTTGGTATTTCTGATGAATCGGCAAGCAGAAATACAGTATATAATAGACAAGTAAAATGGGCACAAACTGTCTCCTCAATTCCAATACAATAATGTTTGACCGCATCAGGGATTAAATTCCAACCTTGTGAACTGTAATCATTGTGGTATTCTTTATCATTTTTTGAATAATCATACACAAAAATTCATCAAGAAACTCTGAGTAATTGCAGATTTCAATGGGCTGGGGGGGGGGGGGGCCCAGTCCTAGCATATTATTGCATTGTATTCGTTCTCTATATTTTCATTAGTTCAAAACCATTTTTGCGCAATCATTTAAAAATATTCAACATGCCCTGTTAATATTGTGCATCATCATATGTTTTTTCAACTTTCCAGTGCGGATAAAAGTTTCCTCCAAATGAGAGTCCAGTTAGTTTGAGGTTTGTGGCTTATGCGAACTAAATATGCAACTGGGAAAGTTGATAGATGATATATTAAGAATTTGAAATAAGTATCCTACAGGTTACAACACTACAACATCTGGGAAGTAGCTAGTTATGTGCTGCCATAAAGACCCCCCGCCCCCCCCAGGTTCTTTTTCAATTCTGGACATCCTCAATTTGAGACGCATCTCAGTTCCAGATATTCTACTTTGTCATGTCCAAACTCATTTTAGAGCTAATTCCTTTCCTCCAATAACGCCCAAAAATTAGCTAAAAGTTAGCTCCAAACACTGTCGTCGCCCGCATCACTGACTGTCGTATTTCAGCACACTTTTTAAGGTTTTTGCGAAATTCCGCCTACTTACCTAGTTCATTCTCTCATCGCCATCGCAGTTCTTCTTGCCATCCACAAAGTTTCACAATGGTGAGGATTGCCTCATTAATAGTTGTTATAATTACAGATTTTTTGTCATTTCTCCTCAAAATCATCATCTCCGTATTTCACATACTGTCGTATTTAAATCGCCATTCATTTACACATGTTTGATAGCGGTTGTATTTGCCCATCCCGAACATAACGATTTCACATACAGACCTATTTGACGTATTCCATCGTTATTTCGTAAACAAGCTTTTCACATATTGATCTATTTGACGTACATTGAAAAACAGCGGTAATATGCGCCGTATTTTGCAATATACATTATTGTGAGTTCACATACGACTTTAACTTTTGTCGCCTAAATTAAGATTCATATCAATTGGCAGTATTAAGTTGGACTTAATGGTTTATATTGTGTTCTTCAAATTGTTTTTCTCTTCAAACAGTAAAGTGTAAAGATGTTTCTTTTTATGCTTCGTTTCAACCGTATAAACATGAAATGTCGCTGTAGATTTTGAAATGCGATTTCTCAGAAACGTGTTTTGTAAATCGACAGTATTTGATGTGGGCGAGACGACTTTTGTAGGCAAACAGCAAAACAATAAAACCATTGCCAATCTATGGAGATCCCACATTTATTGTGGTGTGCCCGGGCTCATAATGATTTTCAGAGCCTAATTTATTTACAATAGGATGGCAGCACCTACCCCGCACATCTATAACCAAAAGATCTTTGGGTCCCCCTGGCTCTGCAGTGCCCTACAGCTTCTATTTGATGTGAATGAGTACAACAATAATCACATAACTCTGCCAACTATTTGAACACTGGTTATTTGTTATTGCTAGTCATCATTCATAGTAAATTAGAATTTGCCATCATCACCCCAATAAGTGTATCAAACATCCCCTCTTCATGAAACAGATGAACAAATTAGACTCTAAAACTAGATACTATATGGCCTACTAAAGACGTAATACTATATGCCTACATCTTTCAAAACTTAAATATTGAGTGGGAAACAGTGGATTCACCACGATAAATAATAAAATGGTCAAATAAGTATTGTTAATTTTCACCACAAATTATGGGCTCCTACAACGCAGGTAGTCATTGCTACTCAAAAGAACACCCCCAGAAACACCTGGGAGGAATATACCTATATAGAGAGGGGAGATGGAGCACACATAATCTACTACACCATTCAGGTGTGTCTCGCCTGATTTTTGTAACAAAGATAACACTTTCAGGTTTAACAAAATTATATGCTGTTAATATGAGATAAATTGGTAACAACAGCTATGAGGAATATTGTATGCAATACGTATACACCAATTTGTCAAATTTAATAATGCATTATAAAAATGATAATTTGATCCCACAGTTATTAATACCCACTCACCAGCATACTCAGTGTGGCGGAGGTATTGGGAGAGCCCTTGGGTTTTCAAAAAAATATACCAAATACCTATTTTGACTTATATGCAAGGTCCTCCTAACACCCCGACCATAGAGCCTGAGGTCTTCCATGCCTGGGTACCCCCTGGATACACTAGCTGAGGCAGCAATGAATGCAGATCTTTATCATAGAATGAATAGGCAACTTCATATGTCCTCTTAAGGGGAACTAAACCTTAAAAGAGCAACAAGCTATTTTTATATTACTCCAGGAATATCTATTCTCAACCCATTCCTCACAAAATTAGAGTCTTAAATAGTGTTCATAGGTGCAGTGTCCAGGGGTTGAGCAACCCGCATAAACACACTAAAAATGATGGTTTCAATAGGCACCAACTAAAAATAAAATGACCGCCATTTGACATTAAAATGATTCTTTAATGGTCATATTTAACCCCAAATTATTTATGTACTCAATGGGCCATTTTGTTTTTTTAGTCGGTGCATCATACTTTTTTATGTGAAGGGCCAGAGTTTTTTTTTTTGAGGAGAAAAATTTGTTTTCAATTTGCACTTGATCGGTTGTAACCACCTATCGAGAAGTTTGGAAGGTTATGTTTGTACCGACTGTAAAAGGAAAACCAAAACTATTTTTGAAACTGCCTGCTTCGTAATGGTTCACATAGAAAGCTGCCTTTTGATTTTTTCTGTCTAAATCATCATCTTACTGTGGCTGGGGGGATTTCCCCCTGAGAATTTCAAAATTCATGAAATGTGTAAAAAATATGGTTTTGTTACCTATATGAGCCATTTGTGTAATGTTTCGCCCTCCTATGATTTTACCTTGGCACCGCCCCCCCTGTTGTGATCTAATACTTGGTAAGCACTGATTTCAAAATTGAAAACATGTTCGAAAAAATGGGAAACCAAGCTCTCGTTTAACAACCCTGACTTGAACAGTCCTGGTAGTTTTTAAAGGTACCAGTCTGATCGCCAATAGCCCTCGTCTCCAGGGACCCTAATTTTACCAGAAGTGGGTAAAATTTTGGTATCAGAAGAAAGCTCCTATGTATCTCATTTACCCTGTTGAATCTTAGGGCTAAATGATGTTTGGGTGTTGGATGTTCTGAGTGAATGCCCATTTTTGGTGGAACCAATATTAATCTTACCACTACTCTATGGGGAAATTGCAAATCCACCTTTAAGGTGCAATGAGAGATTAACATACGTGTCCCTAAAAAATTGAAAGTCTGATTTTTGCCCCGATGTAAAGCTTTCCATCAAAATAATCCCCAACTGAAAGGTTTAGGGCTGCAAATGTTCCTTTTGTTCACAATTGTTCGATTTCTAATTTTATATAGGAGCAAATATGAATGCAGCCTGTGTTTTCTATTTAAATATAAGCAAATTAAAATCACATTTTTTTCTCTCTTTAAGACATTTCGACCAATACAAAGGAAATGAATTCTATCGAGTGTCTAATCGATATGTGAATTACTATTTATACAAAATTGGGTGCTTCAAAAGTCTCTTGTTGCCCTTTAACTACCCTTTGCCATGTAAAGGTAGCTGCTTTACGATGGGTTGTAGTACACTGATGGTAAGATCCTAACTCCTAGGAAAGAAGGACGTTTGAAATAAATCCTAAAATGCAGATTAAAGAGTATGAGATATGAGTTTGAGTTGATTACAAGTTTGGTGATTTGATTTTGAGTTGGAGTTACAAGTTAAACTTGTAATACAAATTTTTAATTGAGACTTCCCTAAAATATAAGATTCTGTTGTTCTAATTCGTTTCCATGGGCATCTTACGCTAGGTGGCAATCAGAAATATTTGCACCAACTCCATACTGTGCTGCAGTCCTTTTGAACCTTTTAATATCCTTGGTCTTGTAAAAAACAACCCATAGCTTGATGATCATTCTGCTCCTCAACCAAGAGATACGTATTGCGATTTCATTATGGCAGTGCTTTGTTTCTTGCTGCTGTCTTTGGCTGCAAAGTTTTGGTTTGAAACTTGAATATTAATTGTTGAGAGTAAGATCGTACCAATTTGCGCTAGTGCCATTACTAGGAGCAGTCTGCCTTGTAATCACTGAAAAACAGAAGCAGAGCAAAATTGCCACACATATTAAAGCTCCATACACATTAATTGCACTGTAATTTATATCAACAATTAATTTGATCATTTCATGCTTCAAGTCAATGGATATTGTGTACATTTCTCATTTGTCTGATCTTGTGGAATTCTAGCAGTAGTAATTGCCATGGTGTGCCATATATCATAATGTGCTTAGGCAAAGACTGCGTTATATTGTGATGGGACAGTATATATATGTTTTAATCAATGTTAAGGGCCATTCGCTTGAATTGCTAATATCCTCATGCCGCAGATAACCCCCATATTTTTAACCGGAGTGGTCAATTCATGTGTGAAGAAAATACTACTATTTTTTCTAATATTACCCATGGATTCTTAGGGATAGGTATTTGGTAACATTATGACAAACAGTACCACCCCCTTTGATTTACACCCAATTTACCTAACACTGTATTCATAGGGCTTACAAAATAGCACTTTGCAAGCTCTCATATCAAACGTGCATCTATTTAAATTGAAACTTTACAGAATGATGGGGGGTTTTGGGGTCATGGTCATTATTCAATCGATGAACTTTTATTAATTAGTTTCCTGTTTATTAAATAACAGCTTATGTACACAAAAGAGTCAGACGCCTTATGTTGAGGAGGATTTTAACTATGGTATAGTGGAAAAAAGGATCTGTCATTATCATTCAACCATCTGGCAGTGATCATTTCCACTAGATATAGGTGTTCAAGCTACTTGGTGGATAGCATACCAGCAATGCAACCTATATTTGTGTGGTACAAGGTATTTCATCACCTACATTATAAAAGCCCAAACTACCAACAAGTACCAACAAGCTACAACTATCATTGTAGCTTTAGTAACAACCTTTGGTTTAAATCCACTTTATCATGAAATAATTGGTTAATGATTTCTTGATATAAAGGTGGGTGCCCGATCGAAAGCATCCTCCCCCCACTTTACCACTCCATCAACCTGAGATTTTGTACATCAGAAGTTCAGATATTTCCTCATTACCCTACCATCAGTGACTTTAGGCCCAGAACTTCAGACCCAGGACATACAATACAACTGTTCCGGATTTCTTCCAGTGTAGATAAATTTTGCATATAAGATTAGGCACACATCTTATACTTTGGCCCATATAAAATCTCAACTTTGGGGGTAATTCGGGGGGGGGGGCAGGCTGTGGATCAAAAAATTCTCTACAAACTCTCAAAACTCGACAACTGATCTTTATTGTCTGAAGGCATGATCTTTGACCATGTTTTTGACACATTTTGCTTATTATCAGTTTCCCTCTCAAATGGCTCTGGGGATGGGATCACATAAATTTGAAACAGGCCTACATGCTCTTTTCAGATGAAATGATGCTCTTTTCATTCAAACCACCGCCAAACTAGTCAGGTACATATAATCGAATATTATCTCGATATCCATTTAATCTTTCTTAGATTTAAATTTTAGATTCTCAGCTTTTTATCATCTTTTTCTTAGTATACTCCATCAGTAGAAGCTTTTTAATGAAATATTGCCAGGAAATATGAAGCACAGGTCAAATATGCAGCTCTGTAATAATTTAATCCATTAATTGATAAAATCTATTTGTAAGGAGTAAAAGGTTAAAATTGGTGTTATTTTTTATACTTGACAAAGTGAAGATATGCAACTCTTCTTATGTCTGTGTATGGTAAAATAAATTGTGTGGTGCTCCATTTATGGCCAGATTAGGAACTGTTCTGAGCTATTTTGGTTGGGAATAAAAAGAAAATGCTTGGGAATAAAAAGAATTGTTGGATGGTAATAGAAGTCCACTGAAACTGCTCATACTTCAAAGTTTTTTTGACTTACCAAAATCAGAGTGACAAAACGGTTCTGCAATGCCTGGTGAGCATGGTTCACATTGCTCCGGATGGATGTCTGCATCAAATCCCTGATTCTCCTTGTTTTCCTCAATAGCACTATGTTTTTCCATTGCTTTGATCTTTCATTATTCAGCAGACTCAGTTTTTTGAGACAGTTAGTCCTGGGCGTTGTAGTACAAATCATAGTCCTACATCAGTAAGAATTGATGTTGCCGATTGTGCTCAAATAAACCTCCTCCTCCACGTTTTTTTGGCTACATTCTTCAGGAAAATAGTCAGGAAGGTGAGAGAGTTCAATTCCTCATAGTCAATGTCCAATCAGCTCCTGGCTCATAATAAGCTCCACTTCGTTGGCAACCTGCCCCACTATGCTAAATGCGCGTCGCAAGAAATTAAGACACAGAAACAAACATTTTGATAATAGATGGTGTATTTGGTCAAGATCATAGCATATGAGTTTTCAAAATATTTCAAGTGTGAGTGCCTTCCTTCTGCAGCCAAGGCCAGGTTAGAAATACTACAACATATTTTCTGATAATAAGTTCTATTGTTCTCAGCTTTTAATTGGTGGCAAAGAGGACAAAGTTTATTTCCAGTTTAGGCAATAAGGGGTGGCAATATGAAGGCTGTTCAAGTTGACACCAATCTCTCTGCTATGTGCAATATTGCATACTTGTGTATAGATGAGACTCAGCAATGTCCAAATATGGGGAGACCTTATAGTCTGTTGTTTAAGATTAGACTCTAACCGGATGTGCTTGACAAACCCTACAGACTTCATATCGAGGTCATTGCTAATTTGTTGTGAACGCACCTACGTGTTTAAACTGTGAAACTGACGTGTCAGATTGTACGGCGGTAACAGATGGAAACACTCACTTGGAGTAAAAATTGCCATTTGGAATTGAACATGCTTTGGATCGCAGATAGGTAAGCTGGTTTTAGGTTCAGTTTGTTGACTGGGTAATATGTGGATGATGATTAACGATCAAATTGATGGTCAAATTGAAAATTAGGTTTTAATTCAACAAGATTTGACATTTAGCTCGTCAAATTGGTAATATTTAGTTGTGGTCTTCTGTACACAGAAGTTTATCGCAGACTTCTCTGTTAAGCCACCTCACTGGAGCTATGCTCAGTTTTGTCAAAAATTATAATTTCTGTATTCCAGTTCATGAATCTTAAAGGTGCAACGAGAGATTTCAAGTCGGCCCATATATTCTGTGATATGTAGTGATTTCATTTAGATTAGACATGCAATAGATTCCCTACCTTTTATTTGGCTACAGAAATAACTTAAAATGAAAACAAAAGGTGATTTGTATATGCTTATATTTCAATAGAAAACATAGGCTGAATTTCGTATTTGCTCCTATACGAAATTAGAAATTTCACAATTTTGGTACCAAAGAAACAGTTCTCAGCTTAATCCTTTCAGATGGAGATATTTTAGATAGAAAGCTTTACACCAGTGCAAAAATCAGATTTTTCATATTTTTAGGGGCACTTGTTATTTGAAATCTCTCGTTGCACCTTTAAGTAAGATTTGACCAAAATAAAGAAAATGCATTAATATAGACCGGTTTATAGTTGTGTACACTTACTGGAAGGCAGACTTACTGTGAACATAGTGAAAAACCATGGAAAATGCTATAAACACCAGATTAATTCCAATTGCCAGCATATTTGACATTGTTTTGTATACTTCCAAGTGAATTTAAGAAAATAACCAAAATTAAGATTTCCCAGTTTCACCATCAGTGTGCAATACATCGGATCTAAAATTGCAAGCGCTTGCACAGTCACATAGAGCCCCAATTGAGGGCATTCTGAATGTCAATAATGTTAACTGATCTAAAGTTGGCTGAAAGCCCAAACACTAAATAATTTGGTGAAGTTGTACCCAACTCAAAATTCTAAATTTCTCAAAATTCTAAATTTGTACCCACGTTGGGTATAGTTAGTCAACAATTGTGAAAAATGTTTTGACTCATCATCTATACCCTATTCACTATATGTGACCCCATTCTTTTATGTTATACTTATTTTTTGTCAGAGGAGAGACTCTGAATTGTGCCAAAACACACTATAGCTACTGTTTATAACATTCGGCATTTGCCAGGCAGAACCCAATATTACTATATGCATTAAATTCAAGGGACGCCTCCAGAACAGCAGGGAAAGATTTATGGGAAGAAATCTGATTTTAAATGCAGGATGAAACATGAGGTTCTCAGGAAAACCTGTGAGGAAAAGAATGAATCGGCAACCCAATTCACATACGACACTGGCTCTATCGGGAATCGCACCCAGGCCGCATTGGTGAAAGGTGAGCGACTCGACCACTACACCAACTCATTGATGGGCGGATTATCGTCGGTGCACTCCTCCACATCTGTTGTTGTTTGTTAGCTGGAGAATGACTGGCTGTCGATTGCGGTGGACAAGCCCCCCCCTTCAGAATTTCGAACCGAGTGAAAAAATATTCGTCTACCTGGCGGGCGCAGCGAGCCAGAAAATTTGATAATTCTTGAATCCTTCTCATCTTTTTGTCGGGCAACACCGAACTCAACACCCCCATTAAAAATGTTCTGGGGGAAACCCTGCACAAAACTCCATTATTTTCTCTAATAATGCCCCCCCCCCAATTACCACACTTGACGAATGCAAGTTCACAGGTGCATAACCCCCTGCTTAGAACTGCATAAATCAAATAATAGACTTCAAGCTTACGATTCATGTCAAAAGTAGGAGTGGGTTATGGCTAGTTTTTCTCACAATACAAGGCAAAATGTCAGTTCACAAATCTCACTTACAAAACACCATAGATAGAGCAGATTTCTTCTTCACAGGGGGGCAGGGGTTAACAAAGATATTATCTGGGAAATATAGAATCATTGATGCAAAAACACTGTATGCATTAAAAATGGAGTTTGTTCGCCAGTGGGGTGATTGCAACCCAAATGACTGAAACATTCTTTCATGACTTTATCAATTTTAGATAAGTCGTATTGACATAAAAAATGAAAATAATTATTGACTTGATCTATGAACTGCTTATTTTGGCAGCAATGATTATCTAATTTATCAGGATTTTACATAGTTTTATTGGGTTTGGATGACAGAAAGGCCATCATTGATATGGCAGTCTAGAAATGAGAACAGATACTCTTTTTTTTTCAGGGGAGACTGGCACCTGTAAAAATTAATGACAGGATTGCTCGGCTAAGGTAAACCCCATTTATTAAGGGGGTTTCCGTAACCTGACCCATCTGACACATATTTTTCTGATACACTTATGAATTTGAAAACCTTAAATGTGCTTTATTCCGTGAAGGGTTTCCAAATTCATAAGTGTGTCAGAAAAAGTGTGTCAGATGGGTCAGGTTGACCCATCTGACACTTTTTCTGACACACTTATGAATTTGGAAAAAGTGTGTCAGATGGGTCAGATTGACCTTGTTGTTGATCTTTCTGTTAATTGGCCCAATATGGTCTTAAGGTCATCTGCCATTGAATGACCTCTTTTCACACAAAATAAAATAACAAATTGTTGTGTAAATTAAAAAAACATGTTGAGATAGTTCATCCCTAAAACCACTGATTGCTCCCCTTTCTAAGGTCTGACTATCAAAGATCCCACCTTGTTGTCCCTGCATCTTACCAAAAAGAAACCTAGTTTTTCAAATTTGAGTAAACCTCTGCAAATTGAACAAGACAAGACATTGAATTAATTGGTTGTGAAAGACTGCAAGAAGATGTGTCAACATACCGGAAGCCATGGCCTTTCTTGTGTGATATTCAAACAGGAATTTGTCAAAAAAGATGACCTTGGCGAGTTGCAAGGTCAGTCCCGCTCACAATCCCCGAAGCTGTCTGTGCGGCACGACACTCCAAAACACTCTAGAGTGTTTAAGAGTGTTTAAGAGTGTTTGAGAGTGTTTTGGAGTGTTTGAGCTTCACCACCAAGTTTTTAAGGGGGATAAACCCCAGTTGGTCCATCAATTATACTGTATCCAAATGTTTATTTTCTCTCCATTTCATGTCTAAGTCACATCCATACGTGAGCAATTCACGCCCAATCAACCAATCAAGGGCGCATGTTAGTTGTTACGATCCAAACAGGCTCGTAGTGCGTACACTCACTGCAGCACACACGTTAGCAACGGCAAAACCCCGCGAAACGGAGAAAATAAACTCCTGGATAGAGTATACACTCCGGAGTTTAAAACTCTAAATGCATCCACACAGTAAAAAAAAAAAAAATGAAAACAATCAGCACTCCACAGTTTTGAAACTCTGGAGTTTCAGCCTCCGTGTGGACACGACTAATGTACTGTGTGCAGGTGTCCCTATGCATACAATTTTGTCATCTCATCGTTGCTATGGTCGATCCCTTATTATTCAATCTAAATTAGCAAAAAAAGTGTTTGGTAGAAACATACCATCTCCAATTCTCATCCCATATCAGGCGAGTATGATGCAACATCTGCTTCCCATGCAGGGCATGTGACATTGCCACATGGCCACAACAAGCAATGTTGGACAAAAGTTGACTTGAACGGGACTGTTACTATGCTGGTCTTGTCTTCTACGAGTAGTTGTAGTGATTAGAGAGCTAGGTAAACACACTAGGGACATGGACTAAGATATATCGGGAGTTTCCCAATATTCTCAATTGGGTCACGTTGGAGTCTGTCAAAGCACTTTTGTATACTCACCTGTAGTTCATATAAGGCAAAAAATACACATGTACTAAATAAATTTGTGTAAACAAGGTGTTTTTCAAAAAAAATTATGAAGTTCTACTTCCCAGTAGTTAGGCCATCAGAGATTCTCTTCCAATCATCTGGCCCACATTTGGAATGCTCTTCCACAATGCATCCTGCATCTGGGAGAAAAGTAGTCTGTTTAAAAACAAAGGGAATCCATTGTTGTTATAATGTTCTGATATGCTTTTGACATTAAAAAAGGGGAAGGAAAGAACAGGGGAATTTCAGAGACTTCGATGTAAGTTCCTGATTCTAATTACCAAATACTGCTTCTTGATGACAAATATGTGCTTTTGAGCATTACCATTCCCAGGTATAGGTTACTAGACAGTTCTTTAAACAGCTGGAGAATGTGAAAACAATTTCATTGGCTGATGCCCGGGTTCAATCGTTTAATTGAACCCAGCGGTAGTACGCGCTGCGTATTTGAAGTTATTTTAGTTGAAGCCGCTGGCGTCATACCCGTTGCTACTTTCGCTCGCGCCTGCCAAACGTTGCGTCTCGTGCGTATGATCGTTGCGTCAACGGGTTGTTCGAATGTTTTCACTTGGGTGATCGGCAGTCCTTTGCGTGGAAGAACTTCGGCCTCGGCCTCGTTCTTTCCACTTAAAAGAATGGTATCGACCTTGGTTTCAATCGTCGTAAGAGAGTACCAGTTCCCAAAATCCATACCTTTATTCTCTAATTGCCAACAACACACTGTGCAAAAATCAACATATTTGGAAAACTTGGGGATGCTATTCACGAAATGGGCTTGTGTTGTTGATGTGGTTTCTAGAGCTAGGTCTTTTATGGTGGGTTCAGTATTAGACTCCTTTTTCTTTGGACTTTCTTAAGAATCTTTTGGGATTAGTTGAGCTTATAATTTTGGACATGATTTTTTTCCCATTTGGAAAAGCCAGACCTGTTTTTCATTTTTCTTGGGATGGGAGGGGGTAGAAAATGCACATACGAATATCATAAGTTCCCATTTGGAATCCAAATGCCCAACATCGAGGCAGGTCATGTCCTGACACCCTTCTGGTAAGTACATTATTCATTTTAGAGGGCGTATCATATATATTAAAAACAGGCAGGTAGTGTAGGAACTGTTTATCTGGCAACACCACATTGCTACCCAATTAAATTTCTATCCCTGTGATTAGGGTTGGTGCAAGTAATTGGAAAATGACATGGCTTTCGGCCAAGATAATTTTTATACCTTATTTAACCAAAATGTGACGAGAAATGTCAACGATAAAGTAATGATCAAAGCTTACACTTGAATAGCTTGAAACTTGCTTGATGATGACAATCTCCCAGTTCCAGAAAACAATCGCTATTGGCTTTTTAATAAATTATATAATCATTAGTCCTATAATGATACTGAATTGGGTCATTCAGGGGCAGTGCCAGGAAAATCATAGGAGGGGCAAAAATCATAGGAGTGGAAACTTACACAGATGACCTCATATAGGTCAAAAACCCTAATTTTTCACATTATTGCTATCCCTGTTTTTTCTGAATTGTTGAAATCTGGGGTGAGGGGGGGGGGCCTGCTGCACCCTCCTGGTCCTGCGCCGGGCTCAGTTGGACTTGGCAACTGTACCATAATCCGCGTCCTTTGTGGGGGATATTAGCTTCCCAATTACAGCCCTGTGAATGATCCCAATATAAATAAGCTTCCTTGGGCTATCCAGGACTTTTTTTTATAATAGGTCCCCTTAAAGTTGCCCTGGAATCTAGAGATTCACTTACAAAATAAGTACAACCCTTAAAATGCAGCTTTAAGGTAAAAAAACAAAAATCTCTTATTAAAAAGGCACTTACTCTCTAAATGTAACGGTGAAAATTTCACTCCCCACAAGAGTGAAACTCTGTAAACCCCAACTCCAAAATGATGGTTTGTAGTTAGAAAGAAGGAATTCCCCAAAATAAACCACTCCAAAAAGGTGGATTTCCTCGTTTGAGGAGTTACACTAGACAACACTTTTGAGGAGTGAACAAAGGACAACACGAACGATGGAAATCCCTCTTTTTGGATTGATGTCACTCTTTTTGAGTGGAATTCGCTCTTTTTTAATTACAAAACCACTCATTTTGAGTGGGTTAAAAGAGTTTCAACTCTTTGGGAGTGATTTTCACTCGTTATATTTAGAGAGTAAGTGTTGCCTTGAATACTGCTGCTGGGTTTTAAAAAAAGCAAAAACAAAAAAAAAAAAAAGAGAGCAGATGGCCTCATTTATATTCCACTGATCTAGTTGAATTTAGCATGCATTTATATTGGGTTTAAATTAGCATTTGATGGATCTGATCTGCCAAATGGAAAATATCATTGACACTATCATACAAACAAAAGTTTAAAAATTGGCTATCTTTTTCAAATTGATAGAATTGACATATCACCAGAAAAAGTCATTAGGTGCAAGTCCATGCTGCATTTAAAAAAAGCGAATCTTGTCCTTCTTTATCCATGTCACCTTATTTCATCAAATCCTTAACCATTTATAAGCGTTGCCCGTGCCAAAATTGCCAATAGCCCGATCATCTTATTCCTCGATGCATGGTCAGCTGTCAAGTCGATGGGGTGTTTCTTTATCATGGCCCTCGTTTTTTGTTTACCACCCATCATTATTTACTTGTTACAATGCAAAAAAAAAAAATAAATAAACAGGTGGTATCATAATTAAATTTTTCCACAATTTGGAATAAAAATAACCAAACTGGTAACAACCAGATAAGCAACTATTGACTTGGCATGAAATACTTTACCCATTAGAATCAATGCGGATGTGTGAATTTTAAGATGGTTACAGAGTAAGTGCAGTTAAAAGGAAGATTGTGAAACTTTTAAGAAGTGTTACCAAATGTATCCCCTGGCAATAAGTTTCTGTGGGCATGTTTGATTTAATTCCACATTAAAAGTGGGAGGGGAATTATCACATGCTATGACCCAAAACTGAAAACTTTATTTGTATGTTTTCCCTGATTTTCAACCTTTGGCTACTGAAATCTCAACATGTGAAAATGTGATTTTTCCTAGTTGATGCAGAATAAATGTAAAGCACGTTGAGACTTTGTTGTGGTAGGCTGATATAAATCCTGTATTTATTTAATTTATTCACTCTGTGCACTGTCAAAAACTGGGGTGTTAAATTTTTCATACATCAGTATCAATCACTGTCGCGTGTTAGTTTCTAGTGTTGAAATGTTAACACTACTTTGGTGTTCTTCTCAATTTTAACTTATAGAATTTGGTGATCTGCTTATGAAATGTTCGAGTTAGCAGTACAATAAAGCAAAAAATAACAAAATCATTTTTTTACTAAATGTCAGACATTACAAATATAAATGCTAACACCAACTTGTGCATGTTGTTTATTAGCACCGAAGGTTCGGTCCTTTATTGATTCCATGAGGTGTTAAATTACCACAGTAGTGGGTCTATTTGGCACCTGGCAGTGTTAAAAAAATAATTAACACCGACTATGGTGTAAAATTATTTGGATATTTTTTCCTTTGTTGCAGGTGGTTTCCGGTTTTCAAAACCTCTACTGCTTAGTCTTCTAAATTGTAAAAATAAAATAAAAAAAACACTAAAATTAACACCAAGCATGTCACTCATACATTGGAACACCAAAATTTGTGTTAACACTTAAGTGCCCAGCTAAAAAAACTTCCGTTATGTGCCCAAGGGGGGGGGGTTCCTAGTGACCCACCCAGAGAACCACTTTCCCGTGGGATTTTGATCATGCCACTAACACAAATAAATGGGGGTCACGTAGAACCACATCACCCACAAATAAAAATGAAAATCCGACCTTTGACCTATGACCTATGGCCAGTTGAAATTGTCACTCTTCGAAAGGAGTGGTTCGGCACCATTCCATCCTCAGCAACTCCAATATAGGTTTGAATCAAAATAATTCATTATATCTACTCTAGAATAACCATTAAAATAATCATTGCAAAAATAGCCAATTTATACCATCTTGTATTTTTCTCAGAACTCAAATCGCCATATTTTTCCCATAACTTACACAGTCAAGAGCACGGCTGACAAAATTAAAAATGATTCTATCAGCATATAAAAGGTTATCTATTTAAGTAATTATTAATTATTAATTAATTACCTCCTAAGTATATATCTAATCAATAAATCCCAGATTTAATTACTTTACTTTTTAATTAGTAAATATCTTGATTTTTCACTTCCGTTAGTGCCCAAGGGGGGTGGGTTTCCTAGGGACCCCACCTAATTATTGCTAATGAATCCGTGGGCGGATTTAAATTTTTTTGTATCAGGAGAAGCGATTCATAAATCAGACAATTAGCAAAAAAACCCTTGAAACATTTGATTCGTAACCAAGAAATCGCATAAAAAACAAAGTTGGTTACGTATGGAACCCCCCCCCTTGGGCAGCTCAGTGTTAATATAAAACTAACATCATGGTATTTGAACACCAAAATGGTGTAAATCTAACCATTGGGTGGCATTAGTCCCCTATTGAGTCCAGCTTGGGAGGTGTTAAAATGAACATCCATGGTTTAAGTTAAGACCCCAGTTTTTTGCCGGGTTGTTTTTTTGGTACAGGATTCCTTTTTTTATTACACGTTCACATGGCTGCGCATGCGGTTTCTGAGGTCTATATGTTTTCATTTTGACCTTATATGGCTGAAGTTGATAATTCAATTTATTGGATTCATTGTCAAAACTTTATGCATAACAATACAATAATCTTAAGTATAAGAAAAGAATTTTATACCATTCATGTCGTCCCCAAATACCAGATCTAGCTTTAATTCACAAACTTTTTCTCCTCTTATTATTATCCTAGTAATCCATTGTGAGGTTTATACAAGCACTGCACCCAATATAAAGGCTCTTGAAACAAATCCCAAATACCTTACATGTGTATACAATTAAATGCTCATAGCCAACCCAGGATCTATTGTGACTATCAAAGGAAACATTTAAAGGGGCACTGGCACATTTTCACAAAATATGAAATTTCTTCAATTTGCTCTCAAATGATAGTCTAGGCCATTGGAAGAACAGAGATATATTTTACACATAAAATAACATACCCCAAAACAGATAGGGACATTGACATGAGGATAAAGACATCCAGGTAATTTGTAGGCCAACTTTTAAGTTTTCCATAACTTTAATCAACAAATGTGTATATTACATGAATATTTTTGACTCGTACTCACTGATATTAAAACCACAAAGGTTATAGACCGATCAACCAGTGTGCATAGCGTGGGAAACATTCATACGGCGTGCGTGTATTGTGTTAAACGCCATTTTAGTCGTCTGCTGAATTTAGCATCGCCGGCGACGCGACATTATAAAATCGTTCTGTTTACCCATAAGGAAGCTGATTTGGTCTTAATCATTTCGGGTGAGGGCTTTTGTATATAAAAGCCTTACAACCATGCAAAAATATCGATTTTGAAAAATCTTGAGGGCGCACTATTTCTCAAATGTGCCAGTGTCTCTTTAATCAGAACTAAAATAAAGTGACAGGGAACAAATCAAGTATAATGTGCGACTTAATCTGGTAATTTGCCGGGACTGATTTAACCAAAATTGATTAGCTACAAAGTCGCCCTAATGGATTGAGGTTTAGTGGCACAAATTGACACAACTATTTTGTGTTAAGTCTTTTATTATGGATATGTCTTGTCATATTTAGGATGCATTTGTGTGTTTGAGAGAATAGAGTTGCCAGTGCATTTGATGTTAAGTGTTGCTAGATTGAATGTACTACATTGGTAATTTAACCGTTCCTGGACATTTTAGAATGTACTTCCACATACTGCCAAACAGTATCATTCCAAAATATTGTTGCAGTGGTGTAATAGGCCAGGAAAAATAATATGGGGTTGATGTTTTTAAACATTCATACTCTAAACACTGCAAGAAGAATGTAGTAATTTGGCCTGTTTTAATGGTTCATAAATTTGTTTTGTGCATAATCTTGCACTTTGGCAAGAACATATTTTCCAAAAATGAGCACAGATAAATTGGGAAGCCAGATGCATCCCCCTAAATGTGCCCCTGGGTACAGCATTGCACATTGTGGATTTCACATTTGTTCAGTGTTGCTCATCATATAGTATGCCAGGCTCCTTCTTTTCATCTTCCTTGCTGGTTCAGCCATCACATCAAAAATATTTATTTAAATAATATCAAAATAAATTTAAGGAAGATGAAACTTCT
This sequence comes from Ophioderma brevispina, assembly GCA_023653785.1. Lineage (NCBI taxonomy): Eukaryota > Metazoa > Echinodermata > Ophiuroidea > Amphilepidida > Ophiodermatidae > Ophioderma > Ophioderma brevispina. The sequence continues at coordinate 60,670 of JAMKCH010000087.1, forward strand.
TGCAGACTCACCTCTTCACAGTAATTTAAAATTTGAATTTTAATGTGGTATTATCAATTTATGTTTCCATCGCCTATATACCTGTATATGCACTATCTAAGAATGGAGCATGTTTCTATTGGCATTTGCTGATGAATGTCGCCACAATTTTCCTTCCTCGAGAAGGAAAAATAAATACACACGTAATGTGAAGCTAAATACCTCTTATCAAATGCTGCTTAAGAAGACCTTAACACCAAACTGAATCTAACAACATATTCCTGGTTTTATAGGTGCTAATTGCATAAAGATTTTAACTATGACTTGCTTTTCTACTTGAATTAGTAAAAGCCTATGCAGAGAATAATTACAAAAATATCTAATAGGCTGGCAGCTGATAAGTCAGTAGTAAACAGTTTTGTAGAAAATATTTGGGAGGCAGAGCATTATGGTTGAATGTCCAGATATCTGGATGCATGTGCAACAAAGTTTAACCCATCTGTTTCAGTCATAGTAGGTTTATATGTTGATGACTTTCTAAGAGAATTGTAGGAGTGGAACTACCTCAACACATGGGGTCAAATGTCATTTGGGGATATAATTATGCATTGCATAATTCCAAGTTCTGCTTGTTAACAATACAAAGAAATCAAGACATTCTAGAAATAGTCTGGAAATATGACCTGTTGTATCACAACTATCACTCAAAATGCACTCCAAATTAAACTTTAAAATCAGAGCTGTTTTATTCACGATCACATGTTGAATGCTATATTGGGAGACAAGCTGCCGATACCAAATTTCCTGCGAATAGGCTACTGCTTACTCTAACCTAATTTGCATATGTAAATAACCTCAAACTTTTAGAACTGATCTCAGACGAGTATTTACTACATGACCATTCCTTACTTATTGTGTTGCCTGCCTTATTTGTTTATGAGGTCAAAAGTCAATAAACCGCATCGGCAGGTGACACTAGCGGTCAGAGGACCAAGATGTATTTTTCATTTTGCACTGGAAATTCTTCACCATGCATGGATCAATTTCCATATTTTTTAAAATCTATTTTGTTTGAAACACTTGGTTATTGCACCCAAGCATTGTCCCCATGTTTATGAGGCCAATTCTGATATAAAAATTGTTATATTTACAGACGCCAAACCAAACTCAAAAGGTACCCCAGGCCTGTTCACCTCAATCTATCATCTAGATATCTCCTTCGATCTGTCAAGTATAACTACAGCAGGTGTCCTGAATCTGGATTATTTTCTAATCCAAATTTTATAATAACTAATGCCTCTTTCAAAGCTGTCAAACGGAGCCTCATCACCTTTTCTAAATGTAATTAATTGTCATGGATTAAGTCAAGGTCTTTCTGACATATTTCCCCCCCCCCCTAAGGTTTGATATTATATAACATTAAATTAACTGTAATTGGCCTGTTACTCATTATAACATTCTACACATTGTTGTATGAATACAAAAATCAGTAGTGTCGAAAGGCAACTATGGTAACCTATTGTAACCACACAATATCTTAAAGTTTGCAGATCTATAAGAAGTTAACAAAAGAAGTAGTTTGAGGCCTGGAACTGAAAATAAAATTGATATGCTTATATACACTTGCATAAATATTGAGAGTGTCAAAAATTTACAATTACTGTGATATTTGAGATCGAACATTATGGCCAAAATGCAGGTTATGAACCCTGGAATGTAGTATAAAAATCCTGAAAGATGCTCGGAAATTGAAATTGAAGAGTTTATGGAGAATTTGATATAGTCCCAGTTCTAATTCTCTGGATATCAGTAATGTCTGCATGTATACACCATGTCTCCCTTAGGATTTGTGGTGAAATGTATGTTTCATGCACGTGTAAGCATACATTCCGAAGTGCCCAGGGAACCAAAGATACTGGGATATTTGTTTTGCTACAGTATCTGAGCATGCTTTACTTTTTGGTAACTCTGCTGAATTCAACAGAGTCGCCCTTCCACTAGCAGTATGTTAGTATTTCTTAAGTATTTCTTAAATATTTCTTAAGTATTAAATATGTTCAGATTGTGCACCCTTAATTTAAATGTCTTTACAGTTTCTGACATTATATGGGAATAAACATGCATATGGACTACTTTTGGATGTTTGGTTTGTATTTGCAAAAAGCCGACAGTTCAGCTCCACCAAGATTCTCTCTATGTGTGGTTGATCCCTGTTCCTTATCTGGAACTTGGAATTGGTCATTCTCAACCACTACCCTAATTTTTCTCCTGCCACTGTCTTTTCTGTGTCCATAAGATTAGTAAGTGGTCTGTGTCACCAGGGTCTGCAAGATCACATTCATGACAGCTGACCTGCTTGATCTTGTCCACCAGTTCTGTCGTAGGTCATTGGCCAGATTGGATCTGGTGATTCCATGCCTAGTCTATTTCTCATAATAATACACAGGAGGAAGTCAGAGTTCCTTGGGGTTGAGTTCCTTGCAGCATAGACTATGTTGGCAGCCACTGGCAAGGTGGCATGAATGTTGAGAATGTTCAAAAACATTATTTTTCACACATGATCCTGAGTGATGATGTTTTAGCTGAGTTCACAATTAAGTATATTTGGGACAGTTTTTTAAAGTTGGAAAGGGATAAGGGATAAGTTGAGTTTTGGTGGGTGGCGGTTTCCAGTTTTTGTGCCACCTGCCTTCACCTGCCTTAAGACAGGAAGACACATATAGGGATCACTTTGTCCACTCTTGTCTGTTGTTGATGTCTGTTGTTGTTGATGTCTGTTATTGTAAAAAAAGGTTAACATTTGCCTGTAATATCCACATAGTTTGATGGATTTAAACCAAACTTGAGTCATAGATGCAAAATGGGACCTCTCATTTCCTGATGATGTCAAAGGTCACATACCAAGGTCAAGTTGTAAGATAGGCTGAAAATGTAAAATTGACCTTAATTGACAAGTTGAAGTTCAATTGGAACCAATCTTGAGTCATAGGTGCAGCATTGGACCCCTCATTGGGTGATGAGGTCTAAGGTCACATTCCAAGGTCAAAGGTCATACGAGTCCTATCATTTACAAACCGTGATGGTAGACAACACGTGATCCAAGGAATGATGTAATTTGTTACTGTCTGATACACATGCTTGTGGAAAGGAATCTTGTTTGTAATATGAGGAAAAAAATTGCAAATTTATGTTTGAAAATGTGGCCTCTTCACAAGCACATGTATCAGACAGTTTGGAGGGTGTTGGATAAAGTGAAGGCTGTTCAGGTTGGGGATATGTGATTAATGGTGTATGAGATTAGTTATAAATGCCCCTCCCATCAGACAATTTAAACACAACTTTCCTCCTCCAATATTTTGATCGAATGGACAAAAATGGCAATTTGAAAATTTGAATTTGAAGAGGATTTCTCCCCACAAACCCCAACTCTGAACCCCAACTTCAGCCTTTCACCTGCAATGCTCTTCCCCCAACAAAAAAATAAATTCTGGTGTTGCCACTGATAGCAGGCAACTATGTATTTGTGTATTTTTATTCATTTTGTAGGGTTCAGTGTACAAATCAGTTTCCCTATATTCCCCCCCCCCAGTTTCACCCCCTGGCCAGAAGAATAATGATGGATTTTTGACAAAAATCACCAGATTTGGGCAAATATCAGTGATATGGGCCTAAATTTGTTAAGAATCTCAAAAAGTTGGAAGTTTCCCCCCCAAAAAAAAATCACTTTTGCCCCTAAAATTTTACTTACTTACTTTTTACTAGAAAAGAAGTCTAGCACCGCCTCTGGTACAAACAGGTAATGCGGTTGCTTGTCAGTTATCAATCATGAGATGTCAGGCAAGTGTTAATGCATGCGTGTGGTTTGATTAATTTTTGACAGTGGGAATGAAGATATTTTTGTCTTTTGGTAATTTGATATAATCAAAAAAGGAAATAGTTCCAGTGAAAAAAACAATCCGAATTAAGTAAGGGAAAGCTGTACTGGCAGGCTGTGTGTTGCAGCCACTAGCCACTGCTTGTCCATTATGATTGCAGATTTATAAGCAAAACAACAAATTCTAGTCGTGTCCACATGGAGGCTGAAACTCCGGAGTTTCAAAACTCTGGAGTGTCGATCAGGGTTTTTGGCCATGTGGACGCATTCGGAGGTTTAAACTCCGGAGTTTTATCGAGGGTCTAGCGGGGTTTTATCCCCCTAAAAAACTAGAGGGTGAAGCTCAAACTCCGATAACACTCCGGAGTGTTTTGGAGTGTCGTATATACCGTGTGGACAGCTTCGGGGGATAGTGAGCGGAGGTGACCTCGCAAGGTCATCTTTGTTGACAAATTCTTGTGTTTGAATCTCGCGCGAAAGTGCACAGCTTCCGGTATGCTGACTTCCGGTCTACACTCCGATAAGAGAAGCAGAGGAGAATGATCAGGGGGATGATTTCAGAGTTTCGGCCATCGTGTGGACGCAATTTGGAGTGAAGTAAAATAATTGGATTTAATTTTCACCTCTGGAGTTTCAAACCTTTGGAGTTTTGTGACCGTGTGAACATGGCTAGTTACACTTATTGTCCATTCTGTCCTTGATAAAACCTTGAATTTAAGTCAATTGTGTCTACTGATTTAATCTAAGGTTATTTTTAGATGTTTTACACGCAAGGATTAGAATAAGATGCGGTTGATATTAATACTTGTATGTTGTTTTTTCTTTCCTCTATGGCAGGGGTTCTCAATAGGCAGCCCGCGGGCCAAATCCGGCCCACCAGCCATTGATTTTTGGCCCTCGACTTGCTAAAATATACCGAGGGAAACATAAGAATTTTACGTGTATTTGGCCCTCAAATAGGGAACTTTCAAACATGTTCAGCATTCTCTGGCCCTTTGGCTATTTATAATTATTGAGAACCCCTGATCTATGGTATAGTGAGGTGTGTTGGATTTGTATGTGTTCTGTAGAATTTAATGTCAAATTATGTAAGCACTACAAAACTTAAAAACTTAACATGAGTATCAATCAGATTCTGTGGTGGATCATGTGTAATTTGTCATGCTAAAATTAACACTGTAAGTAAAAGTTATTTTGAAACAAAAAAAAACCTCTCATTTTGATTGGTTATCACTTGGATTTATGCCAGTTTGCATTTGGAAGAGGATTTTTTTAAAACTTAAATCGGCACTGGCACATTTTCACAAAATATGAAATTTCTTCAATTTGCTCTCAAATGATAGTCTAGGTCATTGGAAGAACAGAGATAATTTTACACATAAAAATAACATACCCCAAAACAGATAGGGACATTGATATGAGGATAAAGACATCCAGGTAATTTGTAGGCCAACTTTTAAGTTGTCCATAACTTTAATCAACAAATGTGTATATTACATGAATATTTTTGACTCGTACTCACTGATATTAAAACCACAAAGGTTATAGACCGGTCAAACAGTGTGCATAGCGTGGGAAACATACATAAGGCGTGCATGTTCTTGTGTTAAACGCCATTTTCGTCGTCTGCTGAATTAACCGTCGCTGGCGACGTTAAATTATAAAATCGTTCTGTTTACCCATAAGGAAGCTGATTTGGTCTTTATCATTTCGGGTGAGGGCTTTTGTATCTAAAAGCTTTACAACCATGCAAAAATATCGATTTTGAAAAAATCTTGAGGGCGCACTATTTTTCAAATGTGCCAGTGCCTCTTTAATTAGACCTGAACTCAGTAGCAGCATGGGTGGTTGCCATGGACCATGATTTTCTCAGGGTGAACCAGACCTGAGCCTCCGGGGGGGGGGGGGGGGGGGTGGGGGGGGGGGGGGGGGGCAAGACTCAAGAAGTTTCCTGATTTTTCAGGCGCCAATTTTTCCGGCTCGCTCCGCTTGCCCTTTACCCTTTCTCTTCTTCCCTCTTTCTTTTTCTCTTCTTCCCTCTTTCCCTCTTCTTTTTCCTCTTTCTTCTTCTCTTTCCCTCTTTTTCTTTCTCTTTTTTTCGCCTTTCTTCTTCTCTTTCCCTCTTTTTCTTTCTTTTTCTCTTCCTTCTCCCTTTTTTCCTTCCCATTTTTTGGCTCCCCTTCCCGATTTTTTTGTGTCCAGGGGGGCTTTTTTTTTTTTTTTTTTTTACTGGCTTTTCTCCATATTCCCCTGAACAAAAACCTTAGACCCACAAAATATATCAACATTACCACACGGGGTGAGAAGAAGGAGGTATTAGGGATGAGAATGGCAAATTTGTGCACATATTTTAAAGTTGTACCTCCACTTCTCTTTCTCACTCGTAGCCCAGAATGTTCTTTCCTGGTGCCATCTTTGCCCATATGGAATCTAAAGTCTGGTATGACCTTAAATTTTAAAAGAAAAAAATTTACTGCCTCTATAAGGTTATTCTCATTTATCAATCCTTTTTTTGTAACACAGTTTACCAGGGGAGTTACCACACCTTGAAATTTGTTACAAGGTACCCAATGCTTATGATTTTGATACCAATTATGGATGGCTTGTTCCATCGATACCAAAATAAGTACAACACTATGAATATGGCATCACAATGATGTACATAAAGTCTTGGACGTCAGGCAAAAAATGTCAAATTCCACAGACACACAGTGCATAATAGCGAAGATTCAATGTTTGCACCCAAAAAGAGTAGGAAATGTCCGATTTGGATGGCACCGATTGGGGTAGTGGTGGACACAAGAATTATCCACTGCAGTACTGTTCACGCGGCTATGCACATATTAATGAGCTATTTGCATATGTTATTAGTGGCTGTAACAACAAAAGGCCAATTCTTGACCAAAATGAAAAATTTGATATTTTCATGGCATGTGATGTGTTAATGGTTGGGACTATTGCCAAATGGCACATATTAATGCCTTCATTTGCAATTTCTTTTCTGATTGGTGTGAAATAATAAGATAGTGCCAACCCTAACCAGAATGCATTGCTTTTTTTTTTAATTTGTGAAATTTGGTTGCGGCTAGAATGGGTAACTGGTACTTTGAAAGGGGACCACAGTTTACATTCTTTGAATATAGTGAGCGCCATAAAGCTGGAGAACTTGCAACAAAATTCTAGTTTTAAGAATTTATACCTGAAATCGGCATGTGTGCGGGGGTGCATGTGCACGTTTTCTTCAACGTGAAACCAGGACAGGTCTTTGTCTGTACTTATGGATTGCAGTCTGAATGCCACGTGATGGCACTAGCAGAAGTATTTTATCAGCAATAAGAGATAATTGGGATGAGAAAAGTAAGCTGGTTTCAAGGAAAATTTGCAAGGACAAGGTTAGAAAATAGGCTAAAATTGGACCATACCAGTCGCATAGGTATCAGTCCTGTACTACATAAGTTGATTTCAACCCAATAATCACCTGCATTTCTTATGGGGGTTTTTGGATTGGGTGTGTTACATGCGATATGTATTTGAGTACCAAATAGAAAACCCCACTTCTTAATGTTTTTTAAGGTCAACCTTCTACAGTTGTCCAGATGGTCTCACATAAAGTGATACAAGTCTTTCTTTACAATTAATAGGTGGTAGTTCTGGCAGGATAACATCGTAAAAAATAACACCAAATTTGTGCTTATAAAGTTAAAAAAAATGGAATAAACCCTAGTTGGTATGGATTATGTAGGTAAATAGACACTTGATTAGGAAGGCTGACCACTGTGGTAGGGTATTTGATGAGAAACCAAAGTTTTTGTTTATTGTTATGAATTCTGACCTTCCACAAAAAGGTTTGTTCTGGGTATAGGGCAACAATTGCATAGTATCAATTTTAACCACCTAAAAAAAATTCAACAAAACATTAAAAAGGGAAAAAAAAAACTTTTTGGTTAAAAAGTGGGGTTTTTTTTAAAAAGAATGAAAAAGTTTTACAACCATGCAAAATATATTGATTTTGAAAAAATCTTGAGGGCGCACTATTTTTCAAATGTGCAGTGTCTCTTAAACAAATTATTATTTGATATCGTGGACTAAAACCCACCTGCCTCATTACCTCCCATTATTACCTTCCATCTCTCCATCTCTGAATTGTCCCCGCCGAACGACATTCGGAACGGTGACTATTAACAATGAGCAGCTCCGTCCATTATCCGTTCGTAGTCCGTAGGTAGAATAAAAAAGTTAAAACCAATGTTGTATATGATTTATCTGGAGTTGTAAGGGCAAACATTGAATGTAACTTGGTGGAAAGAAGCGGGTTGATGAGTTCTTTCGAACCTTGATTAGATTTGGGCATTAAAATATGCTAATAAGGATCTAATTTGCATAAGTTTTTTTTTTTAAAATAATTATAACTTCATTTGTACAAGTTTTCTGCAGTTCTGTAAGGCGTATAATGATGTACCTTGGTGGAAGGAAGCGGGCTGAAAGAGTTCTCGACCGGATTAGATTTTGGGCGTATTGTGGGCAAAGTTGAGTTGACCAAGAGCTAATTAATAGCAAAAAATCAGAGTAATGCTATATTTGGGAACTGTACATTGGGATACTCAAAAAAATTTCCTGCACGCAGGAAAGCCTATCCATGGGCCCACATTTTTTTTGACAATTTGAAAGTTTTGCTGATATATGCGGCTTAGTATGCAAATGAGCTAATTATATGATAATGCTATATTCTGAAAAACGGTACATTGGGATTGGCAAAATTCCTTCGCTACATGAACTACTATACCATAGGTGAGGGGGTGGTGTGGGGAGGATATGCCGTGAGGGTATGAAGAGCTAATTAAATATGCATAATTGCTGTATCTCTTTGAAACGGTACGTCGGATAAGGCCAAATTCTGTCGGCTACATGAGACTACTAGCCACACGGGGTGGTGTGTTGAGGAGGGGGTTGAGTATTGCAGGGTGTTTGGGAGGGGTGGGGTGTGCAGGGTTAGGCGAGGGGGTGTTGTTTGGCAGTGTGTGGGGAGAGGGTGGGTGAGCAGTGTGTTAGGGAGGGGGTGTTTTACTGGTGCTTGGGAGGGTTGAAAGTGTTGGGGAGGGGGTTGTGGAGGGGGTAGGGTGTTCGGGGTGTTGTGGGGAGTGTGTCGTGTTTGCAGGGTGATTGTGGAAGGGGAAGCCGTGTTACACGTGGTAGTGGTGGGGGTGGGGTGTTGTTCTAGGATTTGGGGATGTTTGAGGGTGGTACGGAGGGTGTGGGTGGGGTGCCAGAGTGGCTTTGGATGGGTGGTGGTGGGGAGGGGCGGTTATTGCGGGTTTTTGGGGTGAGTGCGGGTGTTTGGGGTGATGTGCAGGGGATTGGGATGGTTGGAGTTTTGCAGCGGTGTTGGGGGATGGGTGGGGTGTTTGGTGTAAGGGGTGGGTGTGTTGTAGTTGCATTTATTGCCTTTAGTGATCGCTGAAATTCGGCGAGGGAGCATGGAATTTTCGGTAAAAATATTTTATTAACGCATCGCATAATACGAGTTCGCCTTGTTATAATAAAAAACTACTTTAGTCCATAATATCTGAAGACCCCCCCCACACAAGCAACACGACAACTCTGTTCTGCACAACACACAACATTCCTAACAACAACTCCAGAGTGTTTAAATCAGATTTTGAGGGCTTTTCATATTCACAATATTTTCAGGGGATTAAAATCCCAGCTAGAACTTTTTCCTCCATACACACAGAGTTTAAACTCTGAATCCGGTCTGCAGGTTAAAAAAAACTCCATTCGAACTAACTCAGATTTTTTAAACTCCTGAATTTCATAATTTCTGTTGTTGTATCCATCCAAATTCTGTAAATAATTTTATTAAAACAGTGAAAAAGGGGCAATCAGTCACAAACTAACTCCCCAGTTTTTTTAAAACCCTGTATAAGTTGGTTCTGTAAAGGAAACCACCAGTAATTTGGTGTTCTTTGAAAGACCCATATGTTAGTTTTTGCTCTCAGTATCTGCAACAGAGACACAGCAAATAAGCATCTTGATGTGTATGTCTAGCAAACTGAATGCCCATCTTATATATTGCGTGAAAACATTTATACCCACAATTGAAAAAGGCAACTCCACCAAATGGGCATTTCTGACCACTTGTTATCTTAACAAATACTACAGGGTGTTACAACCAAGGTTATCCCTTTCATCTAGGACCTTGTTAGGCCTGATGTAAGCCTATAACAGTAAAGCCCTGGAACAATACCTTGGGAATGCCATCCAGGTTCTAAGGCCTTCCAGGGTACCGTAATGACAAGACAATATGGCCTAATTTTTAAGTCAAAACAAAATTCCTTGCATATTTGTCTAAAACAAAACACCTTTCTTCTCTCTTCATTGAGGATAAAGGCTTGGTCTAATTTGTGGATGCAACCCCAGTGCCCCAAACAATGCTTGATTTTATTAGAGGTTGCATGGGTTATATAGTAACAAGAAAAGTTACATCAATGTACGTTTATAAACTTGCCTGATGTAAGACATGGCATCTCATGATTAATTAAATTCCTACAGGCCCATTTCTGTTTACACAATATTAACAACAATTTATATTAGTGTAGTGTTTTTGCTCTTAGTGTGAATTAAAGCAATAACAGCACATTTTTTGAGCGCCCCCAATTTTCAAAACTGAGTTTGAGATTTCTGCACAGTTGCATTGGTAATTGGCTATTAAACTATACCTGTAAATGGTAGAGCTCAAAATTCTCTGAGTGTTGTAAAAGAAGGAATTTGGTAATTAGAATAATTAATATTGGATATCTCCAGTAATAATTCAATGGCTGCTGAAAACGTGCTTCCAATTATTCAATAGTTAATCTACTTCTATATCAAAATTGTCATTAAAAAGGTAATCCTTAAAACATAAGGCTGAAAATGAGATCCATATCGGTAGCACATCCCTGTTACAACTTCTGGGACATCCCCAGTGTGCATTCAATGGGAATTACCTGTGGGATTTGTGATTCAAGTCATGTGCATTGAACTCAATTGAAAAGAAAACCACAACCAACTTCTTCAATGCAGTCACATTACCAGATCGAGGCATGAGCCTACAATTACAAACCTCCCCCAGTCCCCACACTCCCCAAATGAGATGAGAAAAATAAAGAAAAATATTGAGAAATAGGAAGGTCTGCTTCCCCCTGTTTTCACTCTTTGCCTACACCATGCCTTGCTATACCAGACTACAATTTCTAGTTCAGCCCACTGCTATTACTATGTATAAAGTGTGACTAGTGACTGTTGTGTTATGAAATAGCGTCTTAGAAATGACTTGACATTTATTAGCTTGAGACTTCCTTCAAGACAATTACCAAGATCTTTGGCAAGGTTTTTGTTCCAATTTGTCACTTCTAATTTCCTGTATTCTTTATTTGTCAGATTAGGTGAACGGCACTGTTTAGGTGACACCTTTATCTTAGCCAGTCAAACAAAAGCCGTACAAAGTGTGCAGTCACCTCGCTATTGCACAAGATGTGAAAGTTGAGACAGTTGGCAGGCAGAATGTTGTTGCATCATCTGGGTGCAGTTTTACTCAAGTTTCCAATAAACTAAACTGTCATTGTGGTATCACACTTTCAACCTCAGGTTGTCGCAAAGTGTTTAGTACCCATCTGTTAAATATGGCTTGTGTTTTAAGGCATATGTGGCCCAGTGGATAAGCATTCGGCCCACACGCCAAAGGTTGTGGGTTCGAGCACCGCTGGTGCCATGTGTTTCGCCCTTGAGTAAGGCGCTTTACCTCAATTACTCCTCTCTACCCAGGTGTGTAAATGGGTACCGGCATTATTCAATGTTGGGAAGGTAACACACTCACTGTAGAAGAGGTATGGCGATCCCAAAACAGCAATGGTGTAGTCTGGCCCAAATCATTTCTAAAGAGAGATGGGCACTCCGTTCCTGTGTACACAGGTCCGTCCCCTTTTTCCTTTACCTTTACCTGTGTTTTATCCTTTTGACCAATCAAATTGCTTGTGTTGTTTTAATAATCAACTTTAAGATACTCTTAGGCTTTCTTAAGAATTTGGAATCATTAAAATAGTAACTAACTAGCTTCTTCTTATCGTGCCCAAACACAGTGGTTCTCAAATATGATCCAGCCAGAGCTAGCTGAAGATCACTGGTTGGATATGTTAATTTCAGAGATAGGGAAAAGTGAAATAAAAATGGATATTTGCTATATGTAACCTTGCCTAACTAACTAGTTTGGTAACACAACTAACCAAACCAAATTTTACTAACTGAACGAAACACTCGATGATGATGAATATGGTTTTAATGTATGCATAGTTATGACTGTCCTCTTCGAATTATACCAAACAAGTACCTACATCCCTGTGTTTGAATTCACACTGATGTCATAAACTTCATCTCACAATTAGATTTTAGTTAACCTTCAATACAATATATTAATACTGTATAGAACATAGAACAAATTTATCAAAATCTATAATTTGCTATTTTATTTCCAATTGCCTATAGCTAATTGATGGCAAGCACAATGTTTATATCTTGAGAGAAAACAGTTGTTTTTAAAATTGAATAATTATTAACAGTGTCAGGAAAGCATCCATGCCTGTTGTGGTGTGTTATAGCTTACTTAGTAGTACTCACATGTATATTTTTTTCCTTTTTGTTTTTCTTTTTTGCACTGCAAGTAAAATGTGATGATTTCACTGATTGTCATAAAATAAATATCATACCCACACCAACCAACAAATCATTGTGATGGTGAAGGTTACTAATACATAATCACATTACTTAAAGATGGATAGCCCATATAATTTTTTTATCTTGATAGAATGGCCTTCACTCCAACCCCGGTCTGTAAAGTTTTGTGACGGTATTTCAATCCGCTTTCACAGCTGTTGACCCCACGCAAATGTTCTCTTTTTATTTTAGAGCAGTTTTAAGTAATGGCGACACAATTCTAACAACTGATCTAAGTAGGGACATGCTAGAGCTACTACATCCGCAAAAATCAGAAAATCCATTGTGGAAATCTTGCCACATAGGCCTACAAAGGCCATAATTTGTGTGTTATAGTGCCCTCTATATGCCTATTTCCCATAGAAAGACATGTAAAACTAGATCTTTATGAAAAATCATATTTGCCTGCAATGGAATTTCATCAAATTCACACAGGATGTAGTTAGTGGAATAAATACTCCAAATTAGTGTCGCTGAGCCCTAAGATTTTACAGGGTAAATGAGAAAATAGCAGCTTTCACAGATACCAAAATTTTGACCACTTCCGGTAAAATCGGTGGTTCTGGGGACAAGGCTATTAGCGATCGGGCCATGGCCCTTTTAAGACACTATCAGTGAGTGATTCATCTGAAAGAGTCCAAGTATTTGAAAATTCAAGTGTTCAAAGATATGACTCTCCATTCATTTACATGTTGTAGTAAGTGTCCATACGGACAGTTATGACTAATATATCCCATTTTGTCCTTATTTGGTTGTTTTTGATGATTTTTTTTTCAATTTTCAGATTTAGCAAATCACTGATAGTGCCTTTAAAGGCAACACTGAAAAGCTGCCTATTTTATATTTTTATTTAAAAAAAACAATGGTCAAGTTGTGGGTATTCATTTGGGACAGCTTGTAGAGGAAGGGGAAAGCAAACCTTTGCACCAATAAAATGCCTTGGATAAGGCTTGCCAAGAGAAGATATCAGTTGCTTCCCACAATGCATTGCTCTCAATGGAGGTTTTTGTACAGGTACTGATGTGAATCGTTAGAGATGAAACATGGCTAAATTAACAGTACTGGTCACAAAAATGCATTTAAGAATGTGTTGTCTCTAACGATTCACATGACTACCCGTACAACATCTCCATTAGAAGCAATGCATTGTGGGAAGCTACTGATATCTTTGCTTAGGCTTGCCAACCATTTAATCTTCAGAATCATACTAGTTCCACATTTAAAGATTTCTTGGATTCAATTTTGTTGTACCCAATTTCCTGAAATCTTTGTCCTTCAGATTGCGACAAGGTCTCTTCCATGTCACCATGTAAACAACCGTAGTAAATACGATAAAATAATGACCTCATCATAGCCTTGCAACGAGAGCCTAAGATACAGTTAGTACCCCAAAGTTCAAATTATTGAGGGGCATATTTTGCATAATTTTTTGACAGTGACTCATTTTTTGTTTGCAATACAATGATGCATTTCCACACATTAGGAATTTGCGCAGGGGGGGCACAAGATAATGGCCCCCTGAATCCCAGTCAACGTAGCCAGATTTGTTGCCCCCCCCCCACCATGCGGCACCAAGAATGTGATTGTGTTCATGTACAAGTTAAGTTATGTCTTGAGAAGGCCTATATATCTTCTGGGGCATTTAAAGGTGCTTGTTCCGATTTATGTCTATTAGTGTTCTCTACTTGATATGAGAGCCTGGCACTTGCACATGCGCCCCATCATGTACCATGGGAAACAAACTTGCAGTTTGAATGGTAGAAGCAATAATGCACATTGCCCAGCACTATTCAATGCTGTGCTAATATTGATGGTTAACCATTAATTCGGCAATTTTTTGTTTATATCTTGGGAATGAAATGAATTTAGGGCTCAAATTTCAGGACAACAATGAGAAAAATACTGCCTTTTATCTGATATCAAAATCGATACTACTACCGGAAACATCAGGGGTTCCCAAAGACGATCAGAACATGCACCTTTAACCATGTGCAATGATAAGAGGTCAAAGTTCATCTAGGGGTCATTTAGGTCATTGTTGAAAAAATACTTCGTTCATAGAAAAGAAATAACAATTCAGATTTATTTAATCTCAAATCATGGTCCTTATGGCCAAATTATACAAGTAATTAATTAGCAGGCAGAAGGTGGTTAATTTGTCCATGTCAAATGAAAAATGGAGAAAGTGGTATTCAGGTTTGATTAAAAGATATTATACAAATTAAATCCAGAAATAAGTTCCTAAATTAAATCCAACAAATGGCCCCACTGAGATTTTTAACTAGGGACCCTTTGTTCTAAGGTAAGTTGCTAACCACTGAACCATATCAAGATGAATATTCACCAAAGTTCCTCAAAATGATCTGGGGTATTAAAATGTTTTAACTTTCATACTGCACAAAAATATACTGACAGATCTCTGGAGGTCATTGATAAAAATGCTTCTGTATAGAAAGGTTCAACATAACATTCACATCTATTAATTTAAGTAAAAGTCAGCTTCAGAGGTCATAATCTAATGTCACATGTTTAAAGTGCAGCTAAACCACTGCATTATTGATGCTCTTGTTTCTTACACAGAATAATAAAATATGATAATGTGATTTATTCTGTTAGTGAAGACAATCCACCACCAATTGTTTAGAATTGCATGAAGACGTGATTAAAGTAGACACGCATTTCCACATTCACAGAACAAGTTTTGATGCAAACATTTCAGTACATCAGATAACCTTTACAATTCTGTACTTTCTACTCAAAAAATTGATTGGTGTCATAGTAACACATCCCACGTCACCCCAAATATGTCCACTCCCATACTGGTTCTCTTTGGTAAGTGAAATGACTTCAATGCTGAACTACCATTTATCACCCTCCAACATAATCAGATGGAATACTTTAGTATAAGGCCTAGGCCCATATCAAATTTGTGGACGAGACAGTGGGCTTGTGTCCTCAAGGAAGGGAACAGCGTTTAGTATTCAATATTTATCACAGCCATTAGGCCAATAATAAAAAGCAAAAGTTTGTCTAAAAGAAGGCGCATTGCTTTTAAAACAAAGATTTAGGCAAATATATAAGGTTGTTTACTTACTATGTCACCTAAGTTTTTTTAATTTTCAGAAAAAAAGGAAAATTTGACCAAAGTGGTCAAAAAGAAAGGGTCACACATGCAATTAAAAAATAAAACAATGCATTCACATTAGATTGTTTCAAACTAAAAAAAACAAAACAATCAAGACATTTTGCACCAATGTCCTTTCTTTCACATTTTGTTCTTAGATAAACATAGTTTTTTTGGCCTTAGCATATAAAATCTAGGTCCATGCAATGTGAAACTGACTATAGGTCTAATACTCAGCGATACTATGTTTTTTAATGTGAATTGCATTTCCGTCTAAGCGATGGGACAGACCAGAAGTTTTGTCATCTATGGCCCATAGTGCCGATTATCCACACGCAATTTCAAAAGTACCGTCCACATTCCTTCAAAGTAGTCTTACTATTCAACTTAAACCACACTGTGTGTCATAAGCTCTCCACTGTTGAATTTGGAATTAGGTTATGGTCATCGTCACAGAAACATTTGAAGGCTGGCCGTAGCCAGTCGAATATAATTCCAAATGACACCAATGGCTACGCTCACAGAAACAAGATGGTTGAACTCATAAGATCCTTCCCCCGAATACGTGTAAACGTTTTAAGCAAGGAGAACCATCTGTTAATGACACACTGAGCTAACAATAGCTACCAAACATTTAGAGAATAAAAGGAGGATTTGAAGCCTGTAGCAGAATCCGTTACAATAAAAATAATGGACTGGTCCAATCCAATAGGACCACATATTAGATGGGCAAAAATACAAACACTCCTATCTTTTATTCTCATTTTTATCTGTTTTCTTTGTTTAGGGCCATCTCCGTTAAAGTGTTCAGTTGGTCGATAAAGACCGAAATATGAAAATTAAGGAATTCCTGAAACTCATTGAAATCGTTAACTTTTATATTCTCAGAACACGGAACAAGCATTGGGTGACCTAAAAAATAGATCCGATTTTAGAATTGCCTAACGCTTAACACTGAAGGAAGTATTCTGTCGTAACGTATTTGTCGGGCCTTTTTCTTAGTCGTGCTGTTCTTGATGAAAGTACGTTCTTCAACGACTACTTAGGCTCTATACGTTATCAGGTATTACCTTCATACTAAAGCTTGTGTGGTATGCACTTTATTATCCAGCCATATTGCAATAGGCGTACATTGAGGAGGTCAACGTATCTGTCGCGGTATGAACATAACAGGACGGATTTCTTTCATTACTAGGGCTGGAAATTATTACGTTGAAATCATATATTTATCAAAACATGTATATATACCAATTGACTGCTTCTTGATTTTCATCATAATTGGAAACATAGGTAGTCATTATTTTTCGCAATTTTGGTACCATTCGAATTATGGGTAAACAGTATCTGTCTGCATAATTGGGACATGCCTCTTCAAGACTCCTTGCTAAACTTTAAATAATCGCAATATTAATCATGTTTTAAATCATTCTGGGGGGGGGGGGGGGGGTTTTAACAAATTATGGCATCCATAGAGCTATAAAAGCATCAATCTGTGATCTGCCGCTCTTGTGTCGAAGCAGGGAACATTTTAAAGATGGATTGTGTCTGTTGCGACATTGTGAACAGCAAGAATTATGCTCTTTAGAGCCTATTTGCTTGATACGTTTCTCTTCCCCGGTTACAACATCTAGTTCCGGATCATTTGAAAACATAACTCCTAAGTCTATTTATATTCAATAAACATTAATTCTTAAGGCCAAAAACCGCTTTAACTGTGGCATGACTGTGATCAACACTAACAACGACTTTTTGAACACTTTATCGGAGATTGGACCCCAATCACTCAAAATATTTCCAATTTTCATTATATCAAACATTAAAAGGCAAAATAGGTCACTGCATGCACTGCAGAACCGTTTACATATACGCATAAACAGATGTGGGGTGACCGACACTATCTAATATCGTCCTCATTGGATAGTCAACAACCAATGATATTTGTGTGGTACAATCATAAACACGCCCACTGAATAAAAATATACCATAAATGCACACAACAAATATAAAATGTCCAGTTTTCAGCTGTCATACTTTTGTATATTATCTCAATTTTTAATTACAATCAAGGTCACCTGATGACTTACATGGTGGTACTTGAAATCAATTGCTCAGAACCGTGTAGCTTCCCAAACAGGTGTCCCGTCCATGCTGTAATTTCAATTTTTATGATACAATCAGTGTTTTCTGGTGTCCGTCCCAGTGGTATTTTTTTCTTTTTCTTTGCATGAACTAATCCTGCATATGTAAGTTATTTTCTCATTTAAACAAATTGTATCTTCAAATTTATGACAATAGTCAAGAGTGGCCAATTTCGACAGAAATTTGGGAGATACTTTTGAGGTATGGGAAATAAATTACAGGTAAAGTGTTCTCATTATCTCTGGAAATAGTTTGACAGCCATCTGACAATATGGTGATTGGGATGTTTAGGCTGCTTTCGTAACGTGCCTTCCGGCTTCCTTCCTGCGAGATTCCCCTGCAAAATTATAGCTTCTGCACGCAGGGGCAAGAAAGAGCCCTGCTTTGGGTATGGGCACTGGTGACCCCTCCTATAAGTCCTGAGGAATAATTGTTTGAACTGATTCTAACATTTACAATGCTTGTGTGCGCTGAAGGTTTACTGCTGTAGACAGTGCGTAAAAATAACAACGAGTAAAATAGGTACGCGATATGCCCGTGTACTGGTCGCACCAGCCGGTACTGCATATGCCTAAGTTCAACAATTGTTACGGTGACTATAAAAAGTTGTGGTGGGCCTAAAGAAGAGCTTGGCCTAAAGTGCAAAATCTTTGTGACCCCTGGCCATATCTCACGTAATATTTTATGAAGTAATACCCACAAGGTGAGGTATTTCCTGAACAACTTTGATTCCTTGACTAGGACCATCTGGAGAAGGCTTGCGTGCTTAAGGAAGGGTGGGCGCCCATCCCTAGCCTGACCCTTTGGACAGAGGTCATCAAGTTCATCTTATATTACTGAGTGATAAGTGATTTTAGTAATGGACCACTTTCAAACTCTCATCCTATTACATACTGTGACATCACTTGCAATTTGCTTTTAATATTAACCCTGACCATACTGATATCTTCTGTATAAAACACATAAGTGGTTTCTAAGATAGCTTAAGATGGCTTCCCAAATGACTTGCTGTTGCTTGAGAAGTCAATTAATTATTCTAATTACAAAATTTACTTCTTGAGCAATTACATAGAGAAGTTAAGCCTATCATTCACAGGTGTATAGTTTTACTAGCCAATTACCATGCGCGACTGTCAAAAAATCTCAAAATTTGGGGGAAAATTGGCGGGGCCCTTCAAAAAATGTGCTGGTTATTGCTTTTTTAAAAGTCAGACCTAAAGCTGGCTGTTTGGACTCAATTGAATGCATTGTCATGCTGATTTTGATTCATGAATGGTCATAAAAATGCATTAATTGTTAACATTTGAAAAAAAAAAAATTGAAACTTATAGTTATATCAATGGGTGATATAAGAGGAGCAGAGGGTTCTTTCCCCACAATGCATTTCTACAATACCAAAAAACTATTTGCACGATTGTCGCATGAATTTATAGTGACAACAAGTACCTAAATTGCATTGATTTTGAGGGGATGAGTTCTGTTCATTTCCTTGTCATTATATACCTCATATGTAGATTCCTGTCCTATGAGTGGTTAAAAGTGGAGGATGAATTCAACTAGCTGCAAGAATTGAACCAAAAATGAACATGCTCTGGGAGAGCGCGGGCATCTCATTCATGAAAACTATGCACGGGACACCTCTTCTCAGCATTAAGTCTGCGTACGGGGACTATCCATCCGTAATTATGAGGTAAATATTGAAGTGGTGTAAGAGGATGGATATAAGCAGACCGTATTGTGTTACTCGTATGTGGGGAGTCAGTGCTGTAGTGTAAAGTCAGGATGGTAAAGTCTGATACAAACCGGGGAGCAAGAGAGATAGGGAATGGTGAACTGAATCGCAGCATTCAGTAGGACTATTCATGCTTGTGAGGGTTGTTGTTACTGCTCGTACTTGAAACATATCCCCTCTGATGTTGTTTGGACAGCACATGTCATAGCGCAATCGGCGTCACGCTTTGCCTTTTGGAAATAAAATGGCTGCGCCCACATGTGGCATCGGCACTCAGGTTTTGACGGGTCGCTGGCAAACGATGTTCGACCGTTGATAAGCACATAGATCCAAAGATGTCTGCATAAATCAAGAGACAACTTTGTGTTATAGGTGATTGTAAAACTAAGAAATATAATTTGGAATTATCACATTAGTCGTGATGTGTGTGTGTTTTCATCCTGTTAGGGAAATGCTTGAAGCGGAGGGGGTGTGTTGTTAAAGTTGCTGAATTCGGACGCGCAAGGAAAATTGTACACATCTTGCCGACAAACCAAAAAATGGCAAGGAACAAAGAAGTCGGATTACGGCCGATCGTTTTGGGCTCCAACATCACTTCCTCAACACAAGAAAGGTTGATTGCTACATTCTTGACAAGTTTTGGACCCTAAGGTACACAAAATTGTAAACCATGCAGGCACGCCATGACAACATGGCCTACAGCTATGAGCACACATGATTATAGGCCTGTGTGTTAGACCAAAATCTTATATATTCGGTATATAAAAAACAAATATTTGATGCTTTTTATCGAGCATGCGTTGAAACTTAGGCCTCGGTGATCTCGAAACCATACTATGCCCCTCAGCTTACGCCTCGGGGCATAGTATGGTTTCGAGATCACCTTGGGCCTATAGTTTCAACCATGCATCTCATAGCAGTCAATATTTGTATACTATAATTCATGTGACAACCAGTGCAAAAATTGTACTGGAAGAATTGCATTGTGGGAAGAATGCTATACTTCCTCTTGGATATAGTCTATAGTCATAATACAGGACTGAAGGGGTTAACATAAAAAATGTTTATGAAACTTTTAGACGGATTATGATAATATAAACATGTTCAATACAACCATCCTGCAAAGCACAAGGTCACATGATTGTGTTGCTATTTCTAAGGTTTTAGGATTTCCTAGCGCAAATTGTGCCTATTATATATTTTACAAATATTTCCTTTCATTGCCAAACTGAATTAGACTATGGGAAAGCAGATCACTCATTTACGAGTCTGAGCTTAATTTATAGTTTAAGAATTGTATATAGATAAAATCTCAAAAGGATGGAATGGTAAATTACCAAATAATCTAGGTCTATTCCCATTTTAATAGTCAAATTACCACTCCTTTTGTATTATTTTAGAATAGGGCTTAACAGGGTTTGGGGACTAGGGTTTATGATTAGGATTAGGGTTGGATTTATGGTTAGGATTGAACTGGATGAAATGGGAGTGGACAAAGCATATCAGGAGTAGCGTAACCAGCTTTTTTTTTTCAGGGGGGCAAAGGGGGGGGGGGCAGGGGGCACATGGTATTTTCAGGGGGGCCAAGAATATATTAAAATTTGTTAGTATAGTATATGGGCTAGTAAACACTAATTTTCAGGGTTTTGGTTTTGATCTTACAAGGAAGTCATGTTTCGTCTTTGCTTTATTTCTTCTGGGGCCTGGAAGGCATTTACTCTTCCCTTATCTTATTCTCACTCGCCACGCTCGACTTTTCAAAGCCGAGTACCACAGGGGGCGTATCCTGTGAATCGAGGCTTCACACTGCTGCCCCCCCCCGACCATTTTCTCGACCCCCCTTGGGTTGGTTACGCCACTGTATCAGGATAGATCAATTACCCCAAGTGTGTAATGATCTGGGGTGCTGGATTGCATTAGCAAAATATGACAGTGGGGTCCATTTGTATTTAAAAGGTTTTAAAGATGTCTGAGATGATCTTGAAGATTATAATTATCATTTGTTTTTAAATTCCCATACTTGGCGTGGCCCTCTTTGTACCCATTCCCCATAAACCCAGGACCAAACGATATAGCAATAAACTAATACATTGGCACGCTATTCATACTTAAACTAAAAAAAATGATTCAGTGGCATAACCAGACACAATACTACAAGTGCATAACCAACAAAAATGCACCCGTACCAGTGGCATAACCCAAAAAAAAATGCACCAGTGGCATAACCAGACACGTTAATGCAACAGTGGCTAACAAGACACAGAATTCACCAGTGGCATAACCAGCACCAAATAACTGCACCAGTGGCATGACCAGGCATTTTTCATTGGGGAGGGGAGGCAAGCAGGGTTAAACAAATCATTTGGGAGCATCACCCACTTTCTTAAGAAACACAATTGACACAGTATATTAATTGATAGTGTTTGGTTCTAGTGGATTGTCTTGATCACAATTGATTACTTTTCCTGGTGTCATAGGTGGCAGGAAGGGGCAAGGATTATGAGTGGGAGACTCCCACTGGTTATGCCACGGAAAATGCACAATCTAGATGAAGTAGAAAAGTTCCTTTAAGTCCTCGTACATGAAGGATACATTTGCCTAGTAGACCTGGAGGTAATCAGCTATACACGTTAACAATATGACTAACATACGAGGGCAGGCCTTCTGTGATTCAGCATTGTGTTGCAGTCGTGCGTAAAAAAAAATCGTTTGTTTAGTTGGAGGTTGGTAGATATGGTGCTATTTCTGTCTAAACTAAACCATTTAAGTGAAGGGCAAAATAAAAAATAAGATGTTACTGCAAATCACTACAAAATAAGACACCTATTTTTGGAGTTTTTATGATAATACACAATAATTCAGAGGTGTTGCTATTAAA
>JAMKCH010000088.1:0-39142 GCA_023653785.1 Ophioderma brevispina
TCAGCACCAGCAAGGCCCGGCAGGACAGTCTATATACTCCTTACCTGGCGTTTGCAGTTAAAGTTTTTTAAATTTAACTTGGGAGTTTAAAAGAGTTTCAAGGTATTTTAAACAAATTGATTGTTATATTTGAGGTGTGCTACCTATAAAGCCCTGATATAAATGAAACAATTGGACACTAAACGTCATAAATCAAAGTTTATTCACAATAAACATTAATCAACTGATTATAATGTCTTGCGCAAAGAACCTTGTGTTAAACATTTTTGCAATGAAGCTTTAGGTTTATTGTCACATAAACTGTGTAAAGCAGGGGGATGTAATGTATGGCGACTTGGAACGTAATACGAGCATTATAATAAATACTCCTCACGACACTCACCACAACACACGTCGTCCCTGTATCTTACCATTTCTAAAAAAATGCCACCACTGGTACCGAAAGAAACTGTCAAAGTGTAAATGTCAGCCCATATAGCGGAATCACAATTGCGAAAAACAGTTAGAACTACGCTATGCGAAACTTCAAGGATGTGCTCACACAGACAATTCCTGGTAAACCCATCTTGGAGAACATGTGATTCACTTAAATGATCAGAACCATCATATGTAAGCTCAACCCTTTCACATGCACTTCGTCAGAGGTACAAAAGGAAGTCGACAAGATGTTAGAAATGGGTATATCCTCAGAATAACAAGTCCTTATGCAGGTCCCTCACTATGGTAGTAAAGCCAGATGTAACGATAGAGTGGCTGTGACACGAGTACGACTTTTAATGCAAAAACCGAATTTGACGCCGAACCCGTACCAATCAAAGGAAGATGTTTCTCAACACTGGCGAAGATCATTATTTTCGCTAAAATAGTCTTTCAAAGGTATATTGGCAGATTCCTATGGAGGAAAACTCCAAAAAGTTTGCTACTATCGTGACATCACTGGGCCTGTATAGTTTGAAGTCATGCCTTGGTTTTTAGTAAACGCGCTTCTACGTTATAGGTGATGAGAATTTTGCTCCAATGGCTCAAACCGTCCCAACATATACACTCTTGATACAACACAACATGGGATTAACATATGGTAGCCGTTAAGGAAGTATTCTTTAATTGAGAAAGCCTCATCTAACTGTCCGTCCCTCGAACTTTACATAGGTTTCAACGAGGTGGAATTCCCCCCCCCCCCCTTGGACACATGTGGGACGTGGAGTCCATGAAACCAAAGGCTGACAAGATGAAGCAATCAGGAATGCTGCAAGACCAAGACCAAGACCCAGCTTCAGATACTTTTTAGGAACTGGCATGATATTACAGAAGGTTCATACCAGACTTCTCAGTGATAGCATGTCCGGTAACCGATGGTACAAGAGTGAGAACCTAACAAGATCAAATGGGGAAAGTCTCAAGAGGAAGCCTGTTCCAGACGGCTGAAGATAAACTGGCGCAGGTCTCCAATTTTTAACATCTACCATACTTGAAGAAGACGTTTATACTTCGTAGCGACGCTTCAGATAATGGCATTGGTGCAGTATTGCTACAGGAGCATTCTGGCGATAGTTTCCCAGTAGCCTATGCCAGTAAAAAGCTGTCTAAAGTCAGAAGGCCTATTCTGTATGAAGGAGGGAATGCCTAGCCATTATTTGGGCCATTCACCAACGTTTTCAAGTTCAAACCATTTTCTATAATACGGTCCGCAGTTTGTGATCGAGACCGATCATCACCTTTGTCCCTGCTTGAAGAAGTCCAAAACTGTGAACGGCATAATCATGATGATGGGCACTATCACTTCAACCGTATCGGTACAGAGTACAATTGATAAAAGAAGCCAAAATGTAGGCGCAGACTACATGAGCCGCGCCACTGAGAGTAAGTGGATCTGTGTTCAACCAAGGCAGTTAAGCATGCTTAATTATAGTCAAGTAGATTCTGAAATGTCATGTGGAATTTGATACTGTACTATATGTAGCTAATGTATTGACTATGATTAGGATTGTACATTTTTTAAATATGAATCATAAAACGCTTCATAAAAATTGTAATATTTTTTCAAGTGTTTTGGATTTTGCTCCCATCTTCCCATCTTTTGAGTAAATGTATTTTCATACATTTCTCTTGCTTGAGGAAGGATGCAATTGTCATAGGCAGATTTGGATTTATATATTTGGATGAGAGAAAATTGATATTTTTACTCAGTTGGGGTCCAAAAACAATGTTTTAATTTTAAATGTGCGATCATGGAACGTCGCTGCGGTCATTGGATTTCCGATTAGTCTAGCGCATATATTCTGGAATGTATAACCCAGAAGGTCGGCACCTGTTAGAGCGCAAGAATTTCGGACCCTTTGTTTATTTGAACCACGCTAACAGTGTTTGGTTACTCGCAATTTAACATCAAGCGGAGCAGGACGTAATGGGTCCCCCATATACTTAGTCTTAATCATGCTGCATAGAAACGTATTAATAGGCCAGTATCCTTTAGGAATGTTTATAATAATCATTAATCAAGTTTTTATTTTAATCTCAAATCGTGGCCTATAGGCCAAATTGCTAAGACAACTAATAATTACTAGACAGAAACAATGCCACTTTGGGAGGCAGCACTTAAACGCCGCCATCTCTGCAACATTCAACACCTACAATACACGAAACCACACCGTATGGGTAGTGCAAGCTTCAGGGTTCATTTGCCATTGCAAATGAACATGAGAAAGTGGCATTCAGTTTTAAATCAATATCTGTTATACCAATTAAATCCCAAATGGAGTTCCCTAATTAAATCCCCATTGTCCCCCAACTAGAGTGATCCGAGGACCCTTGCTCCTATATGGTAAGCTGCTAACCACTATACCACTCCACTTATACTAAGTCACCTGGTAGGATAGGACAAATAGAGTAAGTTTTCCTAAATGTGGTACTACTGGAGGTCTGTGTCAATGCGGGCTGTACTTGAAGTCGTAAGTAAAGTCTACTTGTGCCCGAGGAGACAGCACCAGGAATGTCTAACGTTATGGGAGGAGCTCGTCGAGTCCTATTTCTTTTTGGATCCATGTAGTTAAGTTTAAATTCAATTTCATAAGCGCATAATGTCTACATTTTGTTATTTAAAAGTTATGAAATAAAAATTCTTACAAAAATGATTTTAATAGAAAGGGTAAAGGATAATGTGACAATTGACAATTAAAAAATTGAGGCGTATATTGAATTACTAATTTTTATCTGAAAACTGACAATTATAAATTTCGATTTTCCCTCCTGATCACTTTAAAAGTTAATGAAATGGGTCACTTGTCCGAGTGAAGTGTTATTTCGGCGATCATGTTTTGATTTCGGTGAAGTAACACAAATTTTAGATTATGAATATTGTAATAAATTTCTTTTCTGGCAACTTGTCTTATGATGGTAACATACCAAATTCAATATGCAATTGCATGAAAATGCACAAGGTGACCGTGTCCAAATAAAGCCACTTACATAATGACGACACCAATAACTCGTCAAATTGGGAAAGAAATGATTGTTTGAAATAGGAAGTGGTTTAAAAAATATTAATATTTGGAGATACAGAAATCAAGTTCAATATCCAATCTAATATTGAAATAACAACATTTATATGAATGGACTGACAGAAATTAATATGAAATTTTTGGTCTAATTTTAATTTGTCAGTCCACCGTTTTGAACGTTTTGGCGTTTTTTTGGCTTGTTGATGTAAATCTGAGTTTCCTGACCACCTGAGTTGCAATTTTACTGATTTGAACTACCACCCAATCTTACACCTTGGGATAAGAGTCAACCGTCAAGTCCATGTCTAGTCAAATTCCATATTGAAATTGGACAATAATATATCGGGACTGTTTCTAGGTCAACATTCTGACGTCAAGAAAAGGACTTTAAGAATTCTACTACGGGTTGAAGTTACCTTCAGATATAATGGTATTTTGTTCTGGATATTTGTATTAGTGACATCTACAGGTAATATGTGCTGTAAAGGACTATGTAACGGTTGAAATTAAAAAACGTGACGTGTATTGTACTAAAATGCCATATACACAAACCACGGTGTTTAACGTCTATCCAACAGCTTACCTGAACATTGTACGATTATCTTGTGAAAGAATTTAGTGTTTGTGCCACAACCCTGTGAATTCGGCGCCCTCGCGAATAGCTGCATATTGAGGGATGTGGTGGCAGAATGCTAAATTCATACCCTTATCTTGGTTTCAATTCACCTACATTTTTAGTCCAAATTGACTATCAATCTTTGAATATTCTGTCCTGAAATTTGAAACTGTAGTACATTGTAGCTAAATTGGTTTGGGGTACTAAACAAAAACCTGTAAATAGCATGGATCATAAATATATTTGGCACATTTTAAGACTGATTGCAGTTTTGTAATAACAATTCACTATCTGATATGGATCTATTTAATGTATTTTGTGTAATGAAGAAAGACTCCTACTCTGAATTAATATTTTTTTATGATTAAAAAAATTTGAATATTCTGAAACATCACACATGCTGGTCCGTCTGATAGTCATATCCTATTGTCCAATCAGCTGGTCGATTGCCATTGTTTTATACAATTGCGTAGCGCGTTTATATTTAAATTGTTTTTGCGCGATTTAGGTGACACTGGTAACAACAACCTTGTCAAAAAAAGATGGAATTGAATGTACTATGCACTTTCCAAACACACTACAGTCCGGGGGCACAACATCCGGTCAAATACACAGTGTTTGTGACAAGCTTTGCCCGTAGTCATGTCTAACCGCGGCAAAGAGATATATATCACAAAGGTCTCGGTGAATGCACATGAATACACCTCGGATTGCCTAGCTTTTTTGTCGAGAGATGGGTAATCGAATTAGATAATTGGTGGTTTTCTTCGCGTTGGTTGTCCTTTTTCTATTATGTCCTCGATTTGAGCTTAGTTTGTTTTCACACAGTGATTAGTATCATATACAAGCAATAGATTTGTTTAAAAAATTGAGTGCACTCACTCATGAATCAAGCCTTAAAAGCAGATGCGACATTTCTGGAAAGCACCCCCAATTGTTTGGAACCAGTTTATTTGGAATGCGTTCCAATGTAATAGATCACACTTGAAGTTAATAGGCTAACTCGGCATCCGTTTCTGCACACATAATTTAATTAAATCAAATACCCCCCCCCAAGCATAGACTTTTTCTGTGGGGACAATATTACAGTAGCTGGCAGTTCAAAACATTTTTTGGGTTTTTTTTTCTTGTTTGACCATTAAATTTTCAAAAACGTTCTTGTAGGTGTTCCACCTATCAGGTGCAAAATGAGAAAAGTTGGAATCCTCAAACATCATCCTTTCTGTCCTTTAAACTCATTTAGTTGACGAATTGAAGATGGGCATAATAACGATTAATGAAAATGTTTCACTCAGTAAACTAAGTGCGTACTAAAGTTTTAAATTTACAGCAATGGGCAGTTTATGCTTATTCGTAACTAGATTTGATTCAGAAAAATAATATTAAAATGTAATTCTGCACTGGATTTTTAATGCTTTGTTAGCTTTGACGTACAATATTTTTAGCCTTATCTGTTTACTTGACATTTTTAATTTCAATAGTGGATGTGGTAATGATACTCGAACCACGAATAACATGAGCCAACGTTGTTTAACAGATGGTAAATATGAATAGTATCTGTGACTGATACACTATTGATCTCTTTCAACTTTTTCATTCTCCAAAGATGGACTGTGTCCTCATGATCACATTGTATGTGCATGAACTCTCATAACCTGAGGCATACTGTGCAATTGCCAAATAAAGAATCTAGCTACATAGTTGAACTTAGGTTTGAGAGAATGTGGTGAACCATGCACTATAAGTTTGTTTGCAACAATTAAGTAACTCAAAAATCAAAATGTTGATTTTCTTTTTTAATGAGATTTTACTGAACATGATTTACCCTTTAATATGCCTATATTACAGGGACACAAGGACAATTACAGAATCCAAATTTCCCTCAATTTCACTGCTTGGTTGTAGAGCACCTACCAAGCCAGGTTTCAAAGGTTTTATTGGACAAACAAATAAAAGAAAGGGGAAAACCCTATGTTTTGAAATTTCCAAATGGTATCGTAATCATCATCTTAATACTAGTGTCTAAGTTGGGTTCACATGGACCCAGGAATTTTGTTGGAAAATTTCAAATCACCATGTATTTTAGTACTAATTAGCAGAAATCAAGCATTTTGGTGGCTCTATTCAAATTTTGGCCCCTTAATCAACGCTGGGTAACGTTTTTGAATTTTTTTTAAATTTCAACATCGTATTGTATTTTTT
The DNA here is from genome assembly GCA_023653785.1 of Ophioderma brevispina. NCBI lineage: Eukaryota > Metazoa > Echinodermata > Ophiuroidea > Amphilepidida > Ophiodermatidae > Ophioderma > Ophioderma brevispina. The sequence goes on from JAMKCH010000088.1 coordinate 6,316, forward strand.
TTTATGGGGGGGGGGGGGGGGTAACCATAATTTTTTTTAGTTACAACTCACCCCCCCCCCATGTTATACACCACTCACTCATACACACTTTTAGCATGTTTCTTCACCTTTTAAAACTCACAGAAGCATAACTAATAATATCACACCAAAGTTCAAGCCCAAATAACCAAATTGCACATTGGTGATTCAAACCAGAGAAATAAGTCAATATTACCATGCCTAATATCATAGGTGGGTTTTACCATACAAACACACAATGTCATTAGCTGTCTCCTATCTAATATGAGATTTTGATATGATATGTGCAGCATAAGGCCATTCCCTTTGGTCTGTTATCACTGCTCCAGAGCTGAACTTTACTGTCATGCCCAAAACCATGTCCTACTCCCATGACAAGACACGTCTTTTTTGCTGGCCAGCCAACTCGCTGCTATAAAGCATTGAAGCAAATACAATACTCAAGATGTTTTTGAAAGTTTACAAGCATATTAGCACTTTTTTGATGTGCCCCCAAATTTTTCAAACAACTTGAGATTTTTACACGGTTGCATGGACTGGATAGTAAAACTATCCTATGAAATGGTTAAGCTCTACCATGTCTATGTGTCGCAGACTAATTGAATTTGTACCTAGAATATTATATGGGCATCCCAAAATAATGCAACGGCGCTGAAATGGCCTTTGACTTGAAATACCGGGATAGAGCACCATGGTACGTATCTACGCTCAACTATTAGTTGTTTTATTGGTTCAGGCAAGTCCAAGTTAGAGGTCAATTTTCGTTAGGTGGCATATTTCATCATGGAAGACATACACTTATCATTTCCAGCGATGCCGTTAAGTACAATGTGGAATCCCAATTCTATTACAAAAATCGCTCATTTTATGATAAAATGAATTTTTGGGCATTCTCGTTCGGCGTGTAGTTTTCTAGACAATACCAAAATTACTGTGCAAAAAACATCAAAATTTTGAAAAGGGGGCGCTCTTCAAAAAAATGTGCTAATATGCTTATTTTGCTTCGATGTGTCCTTATGTTGACTTGAATGGCTTTCATAAGCAGAGAGATTGATTTTTTTTTTGCTATCGGACTACAATTTAAATAGATTTTAGCAAGAATTTAATTTCCACTCACTACACTACCTTCATTCCAATGCCCATACCTCAGAAAAGTACTAAAGGTGATACGGTGTTGAATCTTACTATAAAAGTAAAATTGCAATTAAAGGTCGGACTCAGATTACAAGGAGGTGCACCCTAAATACACAATGCTTGTCCATTTACTTAATCATGTGTGAAATAGCAAAGCTCAAAGCCATGCAGAAAAATCACAAACTGTTATACAATTCCAGATCCAGATTTTTGTTTACACAGTATTCCTATGACACTGTTTACTACACATTTACTGCATGAAAACAAAAATCTGATTCATCTCAAACTTTGTAATGTGCATTTTAGGTGACTATCTTTAGTCTAGTTGACCATTTTTAATAATACACCAAAAATTATATTTCAAAATCTCTTGAGTCAGCCTTTAAAGGGGCATTTCGTGATCCACAGCCTTGTCCCACCGACTTACCTCTAAAAAGTTGAGATTTTCATATCATCGGAACGTAAACATTAGTAATTAGTGTGCCAAATCTTACGTGAGATTGGGTTGTGTCTGTAAGAAATTGGGTGATTTTGTATTCTGTCCGTCAACGGACAGAAGTTATGCACAGTGGCTATGGGACTGTGGGAAACGAGCATTTGCCATTAACACAAAACCGCAAGTCGGGATCAGCTTAAAAGTTGTGAATAAGCTTTTCTAAGGATATCTAGTGAACAATTGATAAAACAGGAGGTGCTGGAATCATGAAATACACCTTAAGTGAAAGTTCTTAAAAGAAACAATAAAAGACAAACTTGCCCACATACTTCTTTCAGTATATCTTACAAGTGTACACAAATTTATTTCAGCATATTGAAGTTTTTCCCTCAATAGGTTGTTTTTAAATAATAGATTGATATTACAAAACATTGCCTTTAACAAAATCAAATGATGCCAACTAGGAGGTATCTAAAATGACTTTAATCAGTCAATTTCTTTAACTCATTGAAAACAAACAATTTCAACAGTTCCTAAGTATTCTTTATTCAGAAAAAAAAAAGATGTTTCAGATTTGGTGACTCAACAGCAGCCATTTATCATAATTTGTCTTCCAAAAATATGCACTGTGAAAACTTATTGCCACTTAGTACTCCAAGAGAATTAACACACAAAAATCAATATATTCAAAGAAAAAGTGCAGGGTGCAATACCATCATAATGGTCTGGAGGAATCCGGCTAGAGTTGATGTGAGCTTTGACTGTTTCTTTACCAACTTGAGTCCACAGTACTGGTAATAATATGTGAAATTGTAGGACCCACTACAGTACCCCATATTTCAAACTGTTTTGTATGTCTGTTTTGGCATCTACCTGGGAAAAGGGGGGCACTCACATATGAAAGAAATGGATATGGGTGTGTAAGGCTGGCCTTTTTAACCCAGGGGCATTCCCCTGATGGAGGACATGCCAAAAATTGGGGTCTTTGGTGAGAGAAAAAAATTGCTATAAATGGGGTTATAGTGTGGGTTGGTTGTATTCCCGTAGGATTTTCATGCTTTTTGTTGCTGTTTGGGGGGGGGGGTCTTTCAAGAGGACCTAAACTGTCAGAAAATGTGGGGTGCAAATTGTTGGACTGATGCGGCCCTTCTTCAAGGGGGGAAATTGTTAGTACAGGGAAAATTTAAAATCGAGTCAAATTGTGTTTCCATTACACTAACGCGTTTGTCTCCTCATAAGGGTTACAAAAAATATATATTGCCTAGTTCCAACCTTTAGTTAAAGCGGTAGAGCCCTGTAATGGTTCAAGGGTCACCCTGGGGGTAAATGCTCCGACATTGTTTGAAGTGATGTCAAATGATTCTTTGTGTCTATGAACCATAAAATGCATTTAATTGATTTGTTGATATCACTATTGCGACATCCCGGGAAAGTTCTGGTGACCCCCCATAGACCATAGACCATAGACCCTTGTTACATTGCTATTGTAATTAGCCAACAAAAGTGTCACCACACTGTAAAATAATACATTTTTGGATCTGTGAGACAATACAAACAACTTATCAATAGTTAAACAAATCTTGGGTGCACGATGCTGGGGGTGTACGCCTTACATCACGTCACCTTCAAAATGGACAGGCCCCACCAGGTATCTGATTGTGTTAAACAAATGAACGTCCAACGATACGTCTTAAGCAATGAACTCCAAAAAGCAAATGCTAAGTTGATCCGATACCAAAACAGCTTGTAGCAAGCATGTTAGAATTGGTCATGTTAAAGTGATTATTGGTATGAATCGGCACATATATAATGAAATTCCCTAAATAAAACGTACAGATGTTTTTCATGCAATTGGAGTATTCCTTGCGAAAAAAAGCCAGATTTATTACGACAAATGTACAAAACTGTACAGCAATCATGTTGCTACCATGTTTATTACCTGTGGTATATTACAACGCCGCATGCAATACCGCAACAGAAGCCAGGAAAATATATCAAGTGATTCAGCAAGTTTGCCACAAAGCCTTTCCTTGTGAACTTCGGTAGCACACAAAGGATAGGTAGGAGCGAAGTTCGTTGAAATTTTATGCAAAAAAAATACACTTTAAAACCTCAGTGATTTGAGAAAATTGTAAAGAGGGGTGTTGTAGATGATCTCATTGTGATTAACAAAGGTTTTTAGTTGCATAAACCACTAACAATCCATGAAACCGGGACATTTTAAAAGGGGTCGCGTAATTTATAGTTTTATCGCAGTTAATTGCACTGTAACCACTGATCTATATACAAAATGGATTGGCTACACAACAGGTATTGTATATTAGATGAATGGAGCAACGGAAGGACATTTGGTCTACCAAACACAAATAGCATTCCAGAGACACCTGTTAAACAGAAGTTGTATCCCGGGTGCATGTTTTTGAGACATGCCATCCCACATACGCGCAAATACAATGAGCCCAATGAATTGGCTTGATTTTGTAGTCTGTTATGACGCTTTCCACATTTCAATGGGAAACCAAATTTTGTATAAATGACCGGTTTAACACTTGCTTGGGCTCTTTTTGTTACCATGTATAGAAATCAGTGTTCAAACCCACTAATGCGCAGTCAGCAATCTACGTACTTTAATTTCATGTACGAGTAGTTCTTTGTATGATGAGAGTTTCCTAATTTTATTTTAAAAACTAATTGTCTCACGAATCCCAGCTCATTTATAAAAATTGGTACAAAGATATACCATTTTGAAAATATTATAGATTTAAAGGAAAATTTAAATTACGCTGTGTTTAACATCAATGTTAAAAAGTAAACGCGATAGTCTTACATACAGGCCAGAACTTGACAACCATCGATCATCTTCCATTGGGGTGAAAGGGGACTAAACAGGGCTTGTGGCAAACGATAGGCGAAATAATAAACATGGCGGCTCGTTAAATCCTTAATGCTGTGAAAGTGAATGAAAAATGGTTTATCTTCGAAAGGAATACTACAATGACATGCAAACATCTGGTACGTCATATTAGGGATATTCATTTTTATATGTGCCGATTAGATTTATACCAATAAATCCCTTAAGTAAGAATTTTTGGCCGCTTCTAGCAGTAATGAGTGGTATACAACTGGAACAAGGTTTGGTGTGCTAATTTTCAGCCACATGACCAGTTGTCGTATTCAACAATATACAAACAATTCAGAAGGGTGTTTCCATAACCGGACCCACTTTTGACACACATGAATTGGAAAACCTTCACGGAATAAGGCACAGGTTTATTCGTTAAGTTTCCGAATTCATAAGTGTGTCTGAAAAAATAGTGTCAGATGGGCCAGGTTACGGGAACTCCCCATATCAAGAAGTAAACTATGTATTGCACTGAGGACAACAGTTGGACATTGGTCTTCCCACAACCTTGGTGGGAAGATTGATCTGTACATGGCTTCTAAGGCACCACAAATTTTTCAAGACATTCTTCCTGGCCCAGGTGATACAGCACTGACTATGTTACACACAGGTACTGATGAGTGTACATCAGAAAAAGAATGTATTGAACCAAATCTTGATTTTGGCAGTGAGTTATGACACAAACAATTATTTCTTGCAATCATCAAAAAAAATGAAAACAAAATACAACATCTCTTCCCCAATTGCGATTTAATCAAATAGCACAACTCAACTCAGTGCTGCAGTTTTATTCACTGTTCAGAGCTGAATATTTTTCAAATAATTTGTATTCACAAATTTTCTGCAAGTTTTCCCATATATGGAAATGCTAACTGTTTTACATGTCCCAATTCTATTAGATACACAATTGAAAGTACCATTTCAAACATCCAAATTAAAAAATTAAAACCAATCTACGTCACTTCAGTAAGAGGTTCCTCTCTTATACAAACCAGAACTAAGATTTAAAAAAAAAATAAAAGACAAAATAAAGAAAGGCTTTAAATGCAATCCAAGCACAAGGTATGTTCTTTCACTATGATATGACAGATGATAAAAAGAAAGATTATGGTGCATGGTATGATTGATTGTTATGCAAATCTTGAACAGTATCGGTACACAAATTAATATGAATCATTACAGGTGTCGCCAAAAACTAAATGAAGGAAAAATCTTATCACTTAAAGGGCAACATGTAGTAATAATTCTCTGAAATTATGACAGTTTTTTTCTAGGCTCCAAGATGTCTACTGATTTTCAGTTCCATGTCTTACTTGTTTCCTCTTTTATGAAGAGTTTGAATGTTAGGAGGACAACAACATGAGAAAGAAAAGGTACGCATAATGCATAAAGTCACAGCAGGACTTTGGGAGTGTTATCTGAGAGTATTTTTTACTCTCATGGTGGAGAAGATGGAAGTGTCTCAAATTTCTATTTGCAGAGAATATGAAAATGTACAAGTTTGGATATGTTCTCCAAGATAATAATGTACCCGTTTTTATTTTCCGTCCATTTACTAACTGATTCGCCGGAGCTAGGGAAAAGGTTGGGCAATCCATTAGGTGAAATAGGGAAACAAGCATTTTAAATCTATCCAAGAAGTCGCTTCGCTGCATAACAATAGAAAGTGCCCTGAAAGGAAAAGGGCCAAGTAGAAACTTAATTTTGTTTACTGTAATTTTCTGAATTTAACTCGTACAGTTTTAATACAATGATTTATAATCCATATCACCATTACTTCACTGTAAAAACGGTGTTTAGGAATTAAAATATCTTTTTCACAATCTTCATGTATCTCGTGGAGCCATATTTAAGAGAAATTATAGGCCTACTTAGCATTATACACCGTATGTTTATACTGTTATGGTTCTTCTACACTGTTCTAAAATTCTACACTGACAAAGTAATTCCTGAATTCTTTAGACTAAAGAAGTTTAATTTGGGCGATGTTAATTAAAAAGTTGTTGCATTTTTGTGGTTAGCCCAAGATTTCATTCCAAATATTTTATCCAATGGCGCAACTCGTTGGACATATCTATGAGTCGTATTGAGCTTTGATTAGGTCGTATCAGTTTAGGTAACATATGAAAGTAATGATGAGGCCTTTGTGGACAGCGCAAAACCATTGTTACCATATTAAGAATTCAATAGCGCACCGCCTTATACAGGTAGTATTTCACATTTTAATGGACGTTACATTTACCAGTGACACTCTATGATTTGACACTGCACATTGTATGGACAGAAGAGCACATAGTATTAACAATGCATGGACAAGGAGTGCTGCAAAGTTAACTTGCTGTGCACCCTTCACAAACAGCTCTCACCCGTAACAAAGTAAAGGTTGTACCTATATCAGCACGAACAAGGTATAAAATGGTAGCCCATATTCAGCACATTCTGTGGGCATGAAGAGGCAATTTGTCACAACAGTGGAAAGAAACGTAAATAAACACCCGTGGAATGTGGGCGCTGTCCAAGAATGTGTGCTAGGCAGCTGTTACCACCTGGCCGTAGTAATGCTTTGAAGAGCTAGGCAATTGCACAACAGTGGAAAGAGAAGTAAACAACACCTGTTAGAATGTTGGCAGTGTCAAAGAATGTGTGACTATGCAGTGGTACTTCACAAGTAAGCAAAAATAGAGACTAAATTTAATTAAGTGACTTCTGATCCCATTTTTAACTTGATTTGGGTGATTCTTCATGAAAACCTTTTTGGACACCGGTACATCTCTTAGAGAGGATATTTAACAATGAATGGTTAGCAGTATGCCATTTTCTCTGCAGTCTAAAATTAAAGCTGCATTGGCCGCCGCCCTCACCCTTGACACATTCCCCCACCCCCACATCCGTAATCCATCCAAATTGTTTTTCAAGTAAAAGTGGGTTGATTTCAATATGTGGAATATTTTTTTTGTTGAACGCCCTCTTTAACATTACCAAACACGATCTTTTATTACTACTACAAACATCAACTCATTTTAAAACTTTGTTGGGTACAGCAGATCAGGAGTGATAGAGTAATAAATAATAACAAGAGAAGGGAAATGTTTGTGTGAAATATGACAAGTAGCATGTGAAAGTTGGGATTACCACATGATTCCTCTCCCCCCCAAAAAAGAATTGTAATCAAAACATCCTCACAAAACTGATGTCCGTCCTGGACTCACTTTTTGAGCTAAAATGGACCCATTTAACCCTGCAATAACCCCCTATAAAATTTTACTCATCACAAACTTTCGAAAGGTAAGCTAAAGCATGTGGTAAGGCTATGGGCTAAAGCTACAGTTCAAACAACTAGTCCATGACTACACAGATGTTTAACATTACAGCATGAGAAAATACAATGTAGTAGAAACTGGGAATTTTATGGTATAGAAACACTGGACAAAAAGTGGTATATTACACAGAAGTACTGGATAAGGACATACAAAGGTTTCGATAATGACGGTTTCAATTTGTACAGCGGTTGGATCAAAAGGGGACCCTTTTAAAAAAGGGATAGTTTTTAAATAATTTGGCAATTTTTTTTAAAGAGAAGAAATACATGATATGCTATTAATGACACTTGTAATACATCAATCACTTAAGATGTATATCACAAAAATGTGGTACAAATTATTTTATTCTTCATGTAAAATGGAACAACAATTTAGTAATGTTGCTATTTAACAAATTTGTTTATCTTCATCCTAAAATATAAACTGCCAATGCTAAATGTTCAGTACTGCTACACTAACATTAACACAAAATGACAGGATATTTTCCACACAAGCTACAGTCTGATTTTTTTGGGCTTATTGCTGTGAAAGCAAATCAATGAGGGACAAGAAATGCAATACGAGAGCACTTTCATTTTGTAAATATTAGAGGTGAAAGAACTAAATTCTCGCATTTCATGCTTACGGTGCGCCACCAACGATTGCCTAGGAGAATCGAATCTTACGATGCATCATGGGAAAAAGTCACATCCAGAGCCGGCACTAATCATTTAGTTTGTCATATAACCGTCTGCAGTTGCATGCAACGATGCCAAATAAAATGGCAATTCCAATAAGTAAACCTTTTTGCTTTCTTTTGATACAAAACTTATGCTAACGGCGACTGAAAAAAAAACCCGTTTTACGGGCAAGCGGGACATTTCAAGTAGGGTGGTCAGTCAGGGCAATTTTTTTTTTCTTCCGGGAGGTCAAAATTGGCCTAAAATTAGCCCAAAAACGCAAAAATCAGGAGAAAAAATGACAAAATTTTCCACAGCTAATTTCTAAAACAAGAGCCAAAATTGATCAATTTGAGCTAAAATTTGATTTTTGTAACACTAAAAAAAAAAAAATGGCAAAACTGAAAAATCAGGGTCGGTTGGGCCAATAAAACAGGTTTGGTTTTTTGTCGCCTAATTTAGCGATTTTCAAACATAATTAATCACATTACTTGCGTGTTCGTCTAATGAAGTTTGACGGCGATGTAACCCTTGCGGTCAAAATTGGACTGGCAAGGGTAACCGCTGGGGTGCACTGAATGGTGAAATTGCGAAATTGATAAATCTGACGGTGAGCTCTACTACGCCTATCCCACAAAATTTGTAGTGTTTGTTTTAATTGAAAAATGTGGCCTGATTACATTATACTTTAATTACTACTCTGTATAATGTGGTTTTATTTTGCATTGTAGGAATAAAACAATGATATAAGTAGGTGCCATGGGTATATGTAATCATGACAAGTGTATAAAAACTTCATACTGCATGCAATGAAGACATAAAGACACGGTTCAACTGGGCTACTCTCGCTATCATGGCAACAGTTATGGCAAAAGTTTCACTGATTTAGATCACTAGATTAAGGGCCTATGCTGGTGTGGATGTCAGCGGTGTAGCAAGGTGGGGGAAAGGTGCAGGTGCCCCCTCTGAAACTTTTTGAGGGAAATTGGGAAATAAAACATTGATATTCATGGTTAAATCAGCCCTTCGGATTTTTGCTTGTGATCGGGACACTTGTTGCATTTACAGGGAAACTGCACCCCCCCCCAAACCACGGGATGGCTATGCGGCTGATACTAGTGACATGAGCAGTAAACATGTGAAGTCTGTAATACACTCGGCTTACCCACAGTAAAGCCATTAATTCTATCACAGCTGTTTTGACCCCTGCAAATTGTCTCTTTTTAAGTAATTTTAGTAGTGATAGCACAATGCGACAACTAATATAAGTTACGGCATGCAGAGCATCAGCTGTGTAAAAAATCATAACAATCAGTTAAGGATCTTTTGAGATCCTGTTTGCCAGCATAAATATGTAAAATCTGACAGGATGTAGACGGTGGAACATTACCCATATCCTTTATCAAAACCGAGTCGGTCTTGTATTTTTTTGTTTCATTCCAATTTCAGAATAATTGAGCACTTCAAAACAGTGTGCGATACAGTGGCAAACTCGATTGTGGATAACTTCAATTTTCCAGTTTAAGCTAGGTAAGTTTTTTTACAATTCCCTATATTGAATGAAGGCTTGCACACAGGGGATTCTATGTTAAATAAAATGCTGAAATTGTCACAAATCTACCAAATTGCTATTCAAGATATTCGAAATGATTGCAGCTGGTGCATATTTCAACCAATTGTATTTTTCCCTTTCCAGTCAGGTGAAAATCTTAATGCAATATACAAACATTAAGAAAAGTTCCCTCTGAGATCTTTCTATGTTGAAGGAAGGACTATCAACTGTAACCAATAACCTTGGCAAAACAGTATATTGCCATGTTTTTCGATCAGTACTTGCCAAGTCAGCCATTTTGAAAGGTTTCGAAATATAACAGTTTGTTGCCTAATGTTTGCTCTTTCATTTAACAGTCTCCTATAGTCTGCCACTATGATGTAACTTTTGCAGCTTTTATAAGTCTCTTATTATTATAATTATCTCGCTTGTAAAAAAGCGGCAAAAGGCCTGAGATAGAACGCCGCGAAAGACTCATCCCCCACAACCCAATAAGTGGCAGTTTTGGAGGTTTCCAATGGACATTGCAGTGTACTGGGAACCGAACATGCGACCCCAGTCCACTAGTTGGAAGTAGGTTTCCCTCGCTCATTCATTTTGAAAACCTCTGTGTAAAATCACTACAGCACATATTATTGCGTTGTACCACACAATGACCCTTAAAAATCCAAAAACTGCAACTTTTGGTTTTGGGGGTGCGTCTTTCGGGCACGCTTCTCAGCATTTTTTTGCACGCTTTTTCAAATGAGTGTAAATGAAAGAGCAAGACCTAGCAACAATGTATCAAAAACTTTCAAAATGTTCTGACATTTGTCGAGTCCTGATTGAAAATCATGCCGAGATACTTTTTGGCTGCCATGTGTAGTCAACAGTTGCAAAAGTGCTACTGCATTGCAGAATGAAATGGCAAGCCTTTTATTTACTGTAATTTTGAGGACTGTGTCTTCATGCACATCCTGTGCCCATTTTATGAAACAAATACCGTCTTATAAAATAACTTAATTCTGGCATATTATTCTGTCTGCCAAGATCTTCTAACTTCAACTGAAAACTAAAAAGCTTTCAATCACCCATAAGGGCAAGGTGCCTCTCCTAATAGCAGAACTTCCATCCGTTATTTCACTTTGGTATCGAGACATAACCATAATTAGATAGATAACAAAAGGTAGTCAAGCATAATCACTAAATATCTGACTTTGGTGTCCAAAGACTTAAAACTGCTTTTAACAACCAACATTACTCTGCTTGCTGATACCAGGCAGTTTTCAGCTTTTATTTGGACCCTGCTCTTGACCAATCTATACAAACAAGGGCAAATCTATAAAAGGTTTGGGCAGTGCGGTAATGGATATCTCAGTATTTCTACTGACATCAATCAATTTCACATTGACAACATCATCAATAGAAGCCCTTTGGCAACTGTCATAAGCTTCATTGTCACAACAGTTATGCAAACCTCATGTGGGGACGAGTTAATTTTGACCGTCTCATTCTCATATTAAACAAAAAGGGCTTTCAATCATGTTTTTCATATGAGGCAGCTACACATTATAAATTAGGAGCAGTAAACCTGTTTTTATTCTCGGTAGTAATCAAAATTTTCTTAATGTGACAAGGATGAAGGACGGATATCATCTGGTACAAGGCCGTCCTTTTGCCAGAGCCAGATTAAAATATCTTAACCTCATTAATCCTGTCATTCAAATAAGGTCCTAACATGGTCCTAATCTGTACAACATATGGTTCAACTCCTACATCTATATATATTCTGACTTGCACGTCTACCCACCTAAAGAGCTTTGGTATTTCAATGTACACGATCCATGTCGAGTCCATAATGAGACCTCAAACACTCATGAAAATACCAATCCCTTACACTCTCAGTTATAAGATTATGACAGTGTTGAGAAATTTAAAGCTGGCTCTGGTAAAAGAGCTATAGGTGTTTTTTAAACAGATGACTTCCGATTCAGTCAAAAATATCAAAGAGCTGCACTGAAACCACCCTAATTCAACCCCAGGTCTAGGAACCCATAGGCTAGGTGGTTTGGTAACAGATGACTTCAGATTCATCATCTCCCTTTTGATTTTGTCAATAATAGAATAATCAAAGGTGCACTGAAACCACCCGAATCACCCCCGGTCCTAGGTAACATAAAAGCTAGGTGTTTTTAACAGATGACTTCCAATTCATTCGTCCCTTGATTGGTTTCAATAAGTAGTAACACAGATGCCATTAACCACCCTAATTATTCAACCCCAGTTCTAGAATACCCAAAGCTTGGTGTTTGTAATAGATGACTTCAATTCATCTCCCTTGATTTTGTCAATATATATACTCTCACTGTGCACTGAAATCGCCTTCATTCAACCCCTTAAAACCAGATCTAGGAACACAAAGAGTATTTTGGACAATCATGGAGCTATTACAGTAAACTCCGTGGTACAATTAAGTAAAATTTATGGATGCGCAGTATTAGTGTGTAATTATTTCCCGTTTCATTCACCCCATTTTCATTATTTTTATTTCTCTTCAATCATACATACCATGGATACAAACTTACAACATTATGCAGCATGATGGTCGATATCTTGGGCTAGACTCTGTCAAACATTAAAATACCCTGTATAGCTAAAACTATTCGCTCTCCGCACATTTTCGCCATTTCCGAGAACCTTGAACTGGCAGCAACAAAACAATCTGATTAGGTACGTTTGATTCTCTTAACAAAACCAATGACCTTGCAAGAGATGAATGCCTTGTTATATAATCATGCTCATTTATTCCAATGCCAGTTCAAGGCTATACCTACAAATGGCAAACTGTACGAAGAATGAATTTCACTGTTTCCTGCAGTAAAGAATAGACCAGCTCACCCTTCTATCCTGCTTAAAGGCATATCAGTGATGTGCTAAATCAGAAAATCTAAAAAATCATCAAAAATCAGATTTGTGAATGTCTATAACAAGTACAAGTACCTAAAACTCTGCAAATGTTAAGGGCCAGGAAACTCAGAAACTAGCTAATAAGTACAACACTGATATTTTAGTCATTAGTGTCCGAACGGACAGTCATATCTTTGACCACTGCCGTTTTCTTCCTTTTTTGATTCTTTAGTTGTAAAAAGTAACTTATGGGATTAGACAGATAGTTCCTTCCTTTTAGCTATTTCTGCAAATTAAAATTATTTTGTCTCATCCGGTGGATGAATCACTGATAGTGTCTTTAATCTACTAACATTTAGCTTGTAAAGCAATCCTCAAGGTTTCTAATATGATAGCAAGTCTTGTGTTCATGATGACAAACACATTCTGTCCATTTTCTCCATGCAACATACCAACATTGCATTTATTCAGCAGGATCCAAATCCCAACTGTCAAGCATGCAGCTGCTATGTTTGAACTGGAGCAGACTATAGTAACCATGGTTACTATATTCTTGGGTACTCTTGTGTACTTGCCAAAAAAGTATTCTTGGCTACTCAGTCTCCAAGAATAGTTGGATGCTTCTTGCTTACTACTTTCTTGGGTACTAAGTGTCCGGGAGATCTCCCAGTATCCAAGAAGGCGCCAATTACCTGGATACTTCCAGATACAGCTAAGAGTGAGCTAAAAGGTATCCAGGAGATCACCAGAAGACCACCGGGAGGTCACCTGGAGACATTTCTTTTTGCTATGGGATTGTGGTTTGTGAGTTGACCCAGTTTATCTACTCAGTAGAAGAGATGGCAAGTACACTAAATGTGTAATATTAACCAATTTGATGAAAGACCGAGTTGACAAAAGTGTCTGCATGGACAGCTACGTTCAATGCCATGGGTCCTGAACTCGTGCTTGATACTAGCCAAAACTCTCAAAGTGGGTGTGGGAAAAAATCAGATTCCTTCTTTTCAATAGAAAATGCCTTGTAACGGATCAGGTATGGTTCTGTTGGTGGGTGACAAAAAAGAAACTCTGCTAAGTGTTCAAGAGAAACACACCAATTGCTTAATAGTAAAGCGTCTATATCAACCTTCTCATTTAAATCCAGTGGATATTTGTTCATTACTACAATTTATATGACAATAGGGGACGAGATTGCACACAAATACTGTAAATATTCAAAAACACATATGTTATAAATCATCTAAATGAAGCCTGATTTCCTTTCCAACGTTGACTGATAAAACATATGCATTTCCTTCTCTTTTTTGTCCTTTTTTTTTTGAGAAGTGAAATGCCCCCAAAATACCATTTTTAGCACCCCTAAAAAAGAGAATGGACTCGACCAGTGACCCCAGGTCACACCCTGTCGACCAACCCTCGTCCCAATTCCGTTGTGGCCCATAGCCCACACGAACGCAACACATCCCATATCTTGCTGTGGGGCGGGCCTGAGGGGAGTCAAATTGGAAAGGAAATCAGGCTTCAGTTAGATGATTATTAAAACATAATGTGTTTTTGAAGAAAATCATTACACTGAACTGATTTCCCTTACACCAATGTTGACTGAAAACATATGCATTAACCACCCGTGAAGAATATTTTCAATCAAAGAAAGACTAGCACATCAGTCGGAGGTGGAGCATGATACTCAGAGAGGAGGCGATAGGATGCAGGTAAAGGCTGAATCAAAAACGCCAGAGCACAAACAAACATATGGAATCTAGATTCAAAAGTCAGGAAGACAAAAACTCGCCTAGACAATGGAGTACACCAGGGGTGAGAAAGGACCTCAGGAATTTACATGTGTTAAATGTACTAGCAAAGTTTTTTGGGAAGAGCCAGGAGCCGAGAATCCGCAGAAAAAACACCAAGCTAAGGAATAGGCGAAAAGGAAGGAACTCGGAAGGAGGGGGGGGGACCTTTTGGAAAAAGGGGGCGACGTAGGCCCAGAAAAAGGGCCAGAAGGCACTCCGCGGACAAAGGAAGATCCAAAAAACCAAGAGCGGGCCCCCTAGAGAGGGGGACCGACCAGAACACCACAGATGAACCCAACGGGGAGAGCCCGGGGGAGATACATGTTGAGAGACTGAATTAAGGCAGAGATAAGTCCAACCCTGACTCGGAAGAAGAAGCTACAGGAGAAGAAAATCTCCGAGCTAATTTAGCCGGGAAAAGGGGACATCGAAAGGTAGTAATAATGGCGAGGACTAGAGCGACGCCGCACCCAAAGGAAAAGTGGGGTACGCCAAGACACTCGCCGCCAAAACTCAGATCCCAAGAGAAGCTAGCTTCCGGTCAGGAACAGACGCCTTACAGGAGTCAATGGAGCGAACCAACATCACCGAAGGACGAACCAAAACAACCTTAACTGTGTGAGGCTGAGCTAGCCGGACCGAAAGATCCAAACAACGCACGTTCGGAGACAGCTAAACAAAGACTCAAATAAGCGAAAAATCTCACCTCAGGCTGTCGCAGCAAGGAGAGGGACCGGATTCAGCCTTCGACTCGGAAGTAGCAGGAACACCGAGGGAAGAAACGAGGCAGACTCGCAAAAAAAGGAGCGCGGCACCAGCACGGGCAACAGAAGAGCAGTCAAATGCTAGATTAATAATAAACTAGCACTCCTCAGATCGGGCCAGAGTCAAACCTGGACAAAAAAGTAGGACAAAGTGGGTAAAACCACCGAGAAGTCTACAGAGGGGAGAAACCAGAGGCTAGCTCTGCAGAAACACGAGCAAGCCCCGAGAGCGACCCGAGTCGAGAGTCACTAACGCTCGGGGAAAACCGAGCAGAAGCCAAACCAGTGGTGACTGTCAGCAGAGAAAGAGGTGACAAAGTAGTAGAAGAACAGAAGGAACCTACCAAGCGGAACTTCTTGACCAAACGACAAAACGGTACCGAGGAGGCAAAACAAGAAGCACTTAGCCAAACCCGGCTACGGGCAAAGGGATGCCACCAAGAGGCCCGTGGACAGCACAGCGGCTTCGCCCCAAAATCTCCCGAGGAGAAGAGGTGAAGAGAGCACCGGGCGAGGGATCCCGAACGGGCAGATTACCGAAAAGGATCACAACGGCGCGAGAAAAAAGGAGTAGAAATCAACTAGACAAACAAACTCGAGACGCCAGACATGGAAGAATGACTGCACAAACGGGGGTATACGCCCCAGAGGACATTCCGCCGGGAGCGGGCTCCAACCGACTAAAAAGATAAAGTCACAGACTCAAAGAGGGGATAAAAATCCCCAGTCGGAAGTGGGCAGACCATCATGTCAAGAGCTCCCAGGTCGTAAAGACAGTCCTGAGCCAGAGCAACCGAACGTTGCCCCAGTGACCCCCGAGGGTAACTAAGGGGAAAGCACAACATCCAGTCGCACACGGCGGGAAGACAAGACCAAGCCAACTGCCAGGAACAACTGTGAAAGCCGCCAGTGAGGGCGAGTTCGGAGAACCCACCAAACAAGGGAGTACCCCGCTGCGGGGAATCCCTCTAGGCAGCACAGTTGAGACAGAAGCGTGGCAAAGAAAACCCGCAAGTGAAGAGATCGAACAACGAGAGCCTGAAAACCGCTGGAGAGGAGGGGGAAACCCCCTCAGACAGACCCCGACGAATAGGGAGCAACCCCGGGCCTGAAGCCCGGAACCGGATAGGCCCGGACGAGCCCCAACGCTAGGGCCCGGACGAGCCCCAACGCTAGGCCGGAACAAGGCCCGACGCTAAGCCCGTATGACGAGCCCCAAAGAGGGGCATCGTCGAGCCGACCCAAAACCCGTGTCCAGGTCCCCCCGAGGGAGATAGCGGACCAGGGTAGTCAGCTGGGAGCCAAAGGAATGTGCGAGAACTGTCAAAGCCAGCCCCTAACTCCCGAACAAACGGGAGAAGGGATCCACGGTCAAGACACCGACCCAACAGAAGGCGGAGTCCAGGCGAAGTCGAAAGACCTCAAGGGCTAGGAGTTAGGCCTGGGAGCGCGGGTAAGGTTAGGCAGCAGAGCCAAACCACCAGCGCACAGGACGAACAGAGCCCAGAGGGGGCGAGGGCATCCACCTGGGTGGGAGCCAAGCCCCATGAGGGAACCCTAGCATCAGCGTCAAGACTGAATAACCAAAGCCCGAGACCGGCAAGAGCAGGCTAGGCCCGAGGGCACCAGCCGGCAAGGAGGCCGAGGTCTCGCGCCAGCACAGAAGTGAGGACAGAGGGCAAGGAAGAACAGCCAAGGCGCAATGATCAGGTTCCCCATACGGGGTGTAAGGCCAAGGGAGAAGGACATTGAGCCCCTACCCCAGGCCAGAGCCGGCCCAGTGAAGCCCTGGAGGGGCCACGGAAGACCAGCATAGGCATAGGCCTCATAACCCCGAAGGGGGCCAAGGTAATACACCAAGCAGCAGGGCATTAGCCCTAGCCAGGCCCGACAAGGGCCCAGCCAAGCTGCGAGGGAAGAACCAGGGCCAGCTACCCCGAATGGAGATAAAGGTCATGTCGAGAGAAACAAAGCTAGACGATGAAAGCCCCAAGGCCTAGGCCAAAGCGAAGTCAAGAGACCGCCAAGGCTATAGGCAACGACTCCCGAGGAAGCCAGAGGCTAAAGACCCAAAGACCAGTATCAAGCCAAGGCTAGAAACATGGTCTAGACCCCAAGGGGGAACAGAGGACTAACGCCAGACGGCAAATGTCACTAGGCCCGACTCGTAAGGGGCGCTAGGCCCCGCTGATCCCCAAGAGAGGAGCAGCGAAGCTGCATCATAGCTAGAGTCCAAGCTCCCCGAGGGAGACAGCGGACCAGGCTAGTTAGCAGTAAGCCTAACAGCCAGAGCCTAAGAGCCAGGACAGCTAAGGCCTAAATGGCCCAGCGCCTAACTGGCAGAGACCAGAGGCCTCAAGTCCCGATGGTGCACACGGGGCGGGCCCGGACTAGCACCACGAAGGAGCTAGGCTACCGGGACAGCAACAGTCAGCCGCCAACGAAGGCAGCGACGGAAGCGCCGGCGACCCAGAGCTGAAAGCCCATGGAGGCCGGGAGCCGAGTGCATAATGGCTAAGGTCTGGACCCCGACGACGCTGCAAGCCATAGCACGGCAAGGATGCGCCCCATGCCCAGGCCGAGGCGGGCTAGGCCCACCACAGGCAGGCAGGAGACCCCCGTAGGGGACCCTGCATGCCGAAGCTAGAGCAACGTCAGAGAATGGACGCGGTAACCCAGGGACTACACAAGGCTGAGAGGGCTTTCACGCCAAGGCAAGGCGACATGCCAGCCAGGAGTGAAGCCACTGAAGCTAGGCCGCCCCGTAGGAGCGCCCCGCCAAAGATCAGACTTGAGTAGACCCAGAAGAACCACCGAGACCTACGACATCCCTGAAGGGATGCCCGAGAGCCACGGCGGCGCGACATCCCCACAAGGGAGACAGGTCGCGGCGCCGAGAGTTGAAAGTCAACACCAGGGAAGGTGTACAAACAACCCCGAGCAACAGCCCCCGTAAGAGGAGACCAGATGCTGTGGTTAAGCCCGGAAATCCACGCCAACAACGGCGGATAAACGGCCACCCGGAAATCAACGCCGATGACGCGGATAAACGGCCACCATGCCGCGTACCCCTACGGGGAGGAGACGCGGCATAAAGGATTGAATGGTATCCAATCAACCCAAGCCAATCACCTCCGAGAGGTGAGACGCTATAAAAGGGAGTAGTACTCCACGCCCGAAGGCGGGGAGAACAACCCCTAAAGTCCCGAGCCACGAGCTATACAACCCGCCGAGAGAGACTTATAGCGACAGAGGCTAAGCACGGGCACGCAGCGCGCCCTGAAAAGGGCATGCTGCAGCCTGCCCCGAGTCCCCCGTGGAGGTAAGCCCCGAAGGCAACCCCACGAGGGCGCCGAGAACGGAAACACCCACTGGGTGCACCGTAACGGCGGAACCGTAGCGTGAACAAGCGCTGGCCGAACCGCACCAGTAACCGCACACGGAACCCCGCGTGAACGGGGACCAACCTGGCGAAGCGCTGCACGCCCCCCCTAGCCCGTGAAGGCCTGGTAGAGCATGCAGCACGAGCCAGATTAACCCCGCGGGGCAGGCAGGCGTAGCCATGCGGGGGATGCCGAACAGCTGGACCGTAGCGGGAACTAGCGCTGGACGAACCGCAGACCAGTACCGCAGCACGGAACCCCCCGCGTGTAGCGGGGGTCCACGAACCTACGAAGCGCGCGGCGCCCACCCTAGCCCTTGAAGGCCCGTGAAGCACGCAGCCAAGCCATTATAACCCAGCGGGGATAGCAGGCTAGCCATGTGGGGTGTGCCGTAACGGCTTAACGCCGCGGGAACTAGCGCCGGACGAACCGCACCAGTAACCGCGCACGGTACCCCCGGGTGAGCGGGGTCCAACCTAGCGAGCGCCGCGCGCCTCTCCTAGCCTGTGAAGGGCTGGTGAAGCATGCAGCCACGCGCCATTTGATACCGCGTGACTAGCGAGCTAGCCGTCGGGGAGCAGTGAACATAGACGACACCCGCGGCGCCCCATGCGGGGCGCCGAGGAACCCACCTCAGGGCCTGACGAATCAGCCCCGAGATGGGAACCACGGCAGCGCGGGCGCAGAGTCCGAGACTCCTTAACCACGAGCGCCGGGTGTCCGATACTGGCGATGGATCGGGCCCGAGAAGACCCGGGCGTCACCATAGCCCACTCACCACTACCGGACGGCCTGCAGCCGCCCAATCCCCCCGGGAAAGGGCAGAGCAGACCATGCCACCGCCCCCGATAAAGCAACGGCTCAAAACAGGCGGCCAGCGGCCGGCAGCGTGGTAGTCAGTCAAGCCACCCGAGGAGGCGGCCGACCAGCATGCTCTGTAATACCGGGATGTCCGCAGGCCGCCAAAATCCCCGAGGAAAAAGGCAGAGCAACCGCCGCTAGCTGCAACCGGAGAAGCCCTAGGGCTAGAACCAGGCGACCCAGCGGCCGGTAGCGTGGGTAGAACTGGCGGAACTCCCAAGAGAGAAATACCCTACTAACACGCCATGGAGTAGCCTGGAGCTACAACACCTTCAGTGCTCCAAAGCAGCGGGGCCGCCTGTGAAGAACCCGGAACCGTAGCCCGAATACCACCCCCCCCCCTTGTTTCCTAAAGCGAAAACTAGACAGGAAACAGTGTTCAATGGCGCACCATTGAAAACTGAGAAGCCACCGCAAAGGGAAAGAGCACAAACGGAGCAACACGGAAGCAAGAACCTTAATGAACGCACGGAGAAAAGAGGGTCGCGGGGCGGCGCTGGGTGAAGCGAGCCAGATGGGCGCGCGTTTCGTACGAAAACAAACAAAGAAAAACAAAGGCGTGCCGCGGTAAAACCCGGCCCTCCAACGCGGAGACAAAGATTAACCGACGCGGTAACAAAGTCACACACACGGTAAAGAATTTTCCAAAGTCAGTTTTCCATATTTTATTAGAATACAATCAAGCATAAGAATAAAATAATGACACACTCACCCATATAGACTGTTTAATTGATAGTTGGACACCTACAAGAAACAGAAACAGGCTCACAAGAAGAAAAGGCATCCAAAGCACGACACCTTGCGGCAATGGCTGCCTTGTTTACCTATTTTTAACGCTACAACAGATCACACACATACCGCACCGGCGGCAAAAGGATACATAATAAAGCTCGCGACGGGTTAAAAGTCGCCGTTTAATTCCTCCAAATAGATCTTTATAAATCCAGTATATAATCCAGTAATATATCCATATAGTAGGGTATAGGTAGGAGTATTCCGTATTGAGACGACAACAGTCCAGTATCAAAAATATCTCAATAATTTGGCTGCTAATCACAGAGCTGCGATGTACAAGCGTCCTTTTGTATTGCGGGGCCAAACGGAATGAGGAAGAGGGATGGTTCACAGGGTGTGACCTGGGGTCACTCGTCGAGTCCATCTCTTGTTTTTTTTTAGGGTGCTAAATGGTTTTTGGGGCATTTCACTTCTCAGAAGGAAAATGCCTATGTTTCAGTCAACATTGGTGTAAAGGAATCAGTTCAGTGTAATGTTCAAATCATATGTTCGAATCTCTGAGTCAGACTTTAAGGTGAAGACATTATCTCCCTTTTGGGCATCATCCCCCTGAGCACCCCTGCCTTTAACAACAGCATTCCTGATTGGCTAATTACATTTATATTCATTACAATAACCAATTGAAATGCAGGTTCCAAATACTTACAGCAATATTAGCACGTTGTTTTTGAAGCGCGCCCCCAATTTTTCAAAAATTTGGAGATTTTTACACGGTTGCATTGATAACGGCTAGTTAACTACCTGTGAATGGTTAGCCTCGAAACGTCTATGTGTCACAAACGAAAGGAATTTTGTACTAGAATAATTCTTATCGGGATCCCTATATAATTCCACGGCCGCTGGAAACTCCTTTCCATGTGAAATAGCCGGAAATAGCGCCGTGTACTTGTCTAAACTCTCATCCATTAGTTTGTTTAAATAATATCAGGCAAGTCAAGTTAGAGGTTTTTCTCGAGGTGGCACTATTTCCTCATGGACCGACATAACTACATTTCCGCTCTGCTCCCCGTCATTCCAATCTGGGATCGGGGGGGGCCCAATTTTTAATTACAAAATCGCTTATTTTGGTGATACAATACGCATTTTTTAGCATTCCTCGTTCGCATGTATAGTTTCCTAGACAGTCACCAACGTAACTGTGCAAAAATATCCATATTTGAAAATTGGGGGCAACTCTTAAAAAAAGTGCTATATTGCTTTAAGCTCTAGTCCTCTTCAACCCTACACCTCTTATGCTTGGCTTGTTTTGGCTAAAAATGCAATGTTCCCCGGATTGCTTTTTGACACCTCTGAATTATGCAGTGACAATTGTGGACATAGGTGCACTAGGGGTCCTTAGGTGTTTAGATTTGCACCCTTGCTAGATAGGCTCGGTTCGAACTTAATCTGTGTCCACATTGCAAGAAATGAGCAAATGGTTACCTTAGTTAAAAGTCCAGGCACAGTGGAAAAAGCTATAAAGGCTATCCCCATGCGTCTTCCTTGCCGCGGTGACACAAAAACACTAATCCACTTAATACCAATTGGGATGGTGTTCCTCCTTGTACTCCTGGAACCAATGTTTGTATCTGCTCATGAATCAAATACCTCCATGCCATCTCTTTCAAGACATTTTCATTATTTTTCAAGTTTGACCTTTGGATCTTTGTAACCATAGGTCACAGAGGAGTAACCTCGACTTTCCAATGAATTCTTTTGAACTGCACAGAAGTTTCCGATCAATTTATTACAAAACATCGACTATTCAGTGCTGATAGTACCACATTTTTTTTTAATTTCCAAGCACACTTAAAATCCCCGGGGGGGGGGGCCCCACTGTATTCAATGTGGATTCATGCTCGTGTAACAAAAGCGCGTAATTAGGGTCGTTTTGGCCAGGCGATGTGCTCGCGTACATTGTTTAGGGTATCAAATCATCAAAAATTCAAAATTAGAGTGTGCTTTTCACGTCGAAAATACGTGTTTAGGGTGTGATATTTTGAATAAACTGTAAAAAATCACATTAAAAATGCTGGAACATATTGTATTTTGTTCTGAGTTTTCTCCCGGATTTCACATGGTAGAATCCCCGAGTGGATTTTTATATCCATTTTCTTTTGGTGACTGATCGTTCCCAGGTATAATGTGCGGCAGAAATGGAATAGGGTCTGTCTCTAATTTATGTCCATCAAAACAATTCATGACATTAGTCCGGATTTTAGTTCAATGAAATGCCTGAATTTGCAAAATAACTACAATATTACAATCGCGAAAGACTCATTAATTCTAAAGAAATTAGGACAACTTTACATGACTTGAATTTTAATGTAATGGATTTAAATTGTAAACTTATAGGACAAGACAATGCCAAATTGAAATCAATACAAAACTTAAAACTCATGTGATAAATAAATATTTCCTTTATCTGGGCCATTGTTTAGTGTATGGCCAGTGGTGTTGTGTATGTTAAAAGGCACATTTTTATGATGTGGCGATGTTAGGGTAGCACTTATGTCAAAATACTTGTTTAGGGGTTGTATTTTAAACTGTCATGAAAATTACTTGTTTAGGATAGTAATTAACAAGGCGAACTTGTAATTTACGACGCGATGCGTAAAAATATGTCCCCGCCGAATGTCGCGAGATCACTACCATGAGATAAAGCAACTACCCCACTCCACCCCCCCCCAACATGCCGCAACACCGCCCCCTCCCCACCACCCCACAAAAAAGCCAACCCCTCCCTAACGACCTGCATCACCCACCCCCTCCCAAACCCCCACAACCTCCCCAACACCTACATCCCTCATCCCCCTGCAACACCCCACCCCTCAACACCCCAACCCCCCACACCCTTTTTATTTTTCCCACCCCACCCCCCAATACCCTTAACACGCCTACCCTTCCTCAACACCCTGCAACACGCCACTCCCCTCCCCAACACCCCACAAGACCCTACCACTCCCCAACAGCCTGCAACACCCCCAAACGCACCCAACCCCCCTCACACCCTCCCATCCCCTCCCCAACACCCCGCAACACCACCCTCCCCCACACCCTGCAACACAATACCCCTCCATCACCACCCACTCTCGCCTCCCCAACACCCCCAAATACCCAACCCCCCTCCCCCACACACCACCCCCTCCCCTATGGTGCAGAGTAGTCTAATATAGCTAATGAATTTTGTCTATCCAATGTACCATTTCAGAGGATACAGCAATTAACGAATATTTAATTAGCTCATTTGCATACTAAGCCGCATACATTCACATACTTCAAATGCAAAAAAAAAGATTGTGCCCATGATCGGCTTTAGGGACAGGAAGGAATTTTGAGTATCGATTGTACCGTTCAAAAATATAGCAATTACCACTGATTTTTGCATATTTAATTAGCTCATTTGCATATCAATTTGCCCCGAAAACAAATTACGCCAAACTCTGTAATCAGGTCGAGCACTCTTCAGCCGCTTCCTTCCACCAGGTGTACATCATTATACACCGTACGGAACTCCAGAAAACTGGTAAACAGGCCTTGCAGGAACATTTTCATTAAATTATGCATAGATACTTAATCAGCACATTTTACGCCCAAAATCTAATTAAAGTCGAGAAACTCATTCAACGCTTCTTTCCTACCAAGGTACATCTTGCGCCCTATGGACTCCTAGATAAATTGAACAACGTGGCGTGAACATTTTTATCCCGGACGAACGGACGGCTGCTCTTTTATAGTCCCGTTCCGAACTCGTTAGGCAGGGGACAATTAAACAAAAACACTTGTTAAGTTAGCCAAAATCAAACCAAAGCTAATTGATTAGGGTAGCAAAATAAAACCAAACTAGTGCTTAGGGTGTGTTTCTTGCCAAGTGGAATACGCACTTCGGGTACGTTTTGGGAGGCCATACACGAGCATGATATCCACCTTGAAATACAAGTGGCCCCCCCGGGTTAAAATCACATTTATTGTTCACAACATATTCATTTAGCAGGTTTTTGCTCGATCATTACACATCCGTAGATAGTACAAATTTCCAAAAACATTGACAATGACAGACACTCTATACGTTGCTTGATGATAGTTCACACCTGATTCACGATAAATTGAACAAATGATATTTGCTCTCTCTTGAGGTGCTAAACTGATAAAGTTTGCAACACTGTTTTTGTATGTCCCAAGATGTTTACTATACATGGACCCCTTGCAAAATATCCTCCTACCCAAGTCACATGAATCTCCAGCCTTGGACTAGTTAAATCTGTCGTACCATATCTATTTGGTCCATAGAGCTCCAAGTACGGTAACTTTCGTTATAATATGAGTGCCCAAGATTTCTGAATGACCCATGAAAGGACCTAATGACTTAATTAATATTTGTGACAAACACAAGAGTATAGCTATTTATATCATTAAAATTTTATCTTAATCCTGCGGGTCACAGAGGAGAGTCATCATTAACTATGTTTTAAAGAGACACACATGATGGTATAGCTATTTATACTATTCAAGCATGCTTCAAGGTTGACCTTAATTGATCTTTGACCTGCTATAGCAGTTAATACAAAAAAGGCATGAGAGTCATCACTTTTTTTTTTATTGTCCTACAGCATCTTACCTGAGAGAACCACCCCCTCCTTGAAACCTTACGCCCCTTCCCCTGTCTTGGAAGACTTCCCAAACTAGATAAAAGTATGAGATTTTCACAAAGATTTCTAATACATTTGGAGTCACTTGTTACAAACCATGGTGTAATTACATTTTACCCTTCGCACCTAGAATAGAGCACTTATATAGAGTAGGTGCAAAGTGTATTTGGTTATGCCCCATATAGTTAAAACCAGTAATGGTACAAAAGCCTGCTTGTTTTACATCAATGACAAGATTACACACTTGTGTACTTACATTCTTTACACATGAATTTCTCTGGACTTTATGAAAAAATAACTATATATATAAAGTTGAAAATGTTTTTGAAATCTTGTTTCATGTTTTGTTGGTCATATGAATTTCAGGGATTTCAAAAAAAGATCTAAGTGAGCAATAGCTAATCTTTTCCTTTCACCTCGATTACCAGTAGTTCTTTTTTATCAAAGATATTAGACATCTGCAAAAACTGCAAAAAGTGTGCACATGCTAATTTGTTTGAAAGCTAAATTTGAGCATGTTACCCCACCCTTGAGTCATTTACATTGGTTACTTGTTAGTGAACAGAGTGTGTACGAAACAACACTGCAAAGTAAATAAGTCACTGAATGGGGCATCTCCAGTAGAAACAAGTTATGGCCTCAAACAGATATATGCATGCCAGCTGTAATTAACAGATAATCATAACCTCATGAATAGGTGCAATGCTTGCATTCCAATCAAATTTAATTCTGGTGCTAACACAGGTTATTGATATCTCACAATGACGCATTTTAACAAAATCCTTATAATGATTCCTCCGCGTATGACTGTTCCACAATAAAAGTCGTCAAATACATGCGGGCTGCCCATTTAGGGACATCGGGCCAGCACTGGTTCATGATTGGTAAACAACAAGAAAGTGGACTCAACTGGACTGTTCGATTCATATGGGGAATAAGAATGGGCACGAAGAAGATGAATGCGAACGTCAGAACTATGTGGACAGTTTCTACAATAAAATATTGACTTTTGATTATTATTTCTTTATTCAACGGTAATTGAAATATGTTAATTAGGCCAAACCAAAACAATGACTTCAAAACAGCAACCACTAAACCTCTAAACAACATTTGTCATTCAGTCTCACACGAACAGCAATCTTGACTTTTAGTATATCATAAAACTATGTCTCATACCTCATGCAGTTCTGGCACTGTCAAACTCCCCTGTTTCAGCCCAGTACTCAAGCTCCAACCTGTAGATCCTCAGGGAACAGAAACGACCATTCAGCAGTCATGGTCCCGTAGTCTCCAGCATCAGTGGGACGAACGCAGGGCTCAAACTCCTTGGGTGCAGCACGAAGTTTAAGTCCAGTATTGTCCTGGTGTTGACGGGAGCTTTGCGGGTAGTACTGTGCCTTGTTGGCTGGAACGTAGTCAGCTCTTCAACGTAAGGATCACAAGCGAGAAACTGCCTTTAGTAGGCTGCAATCAAAGCAATGTTTAGGACATTATACTTATTGATATCATTGACAGACGCCTCATACATAGGAAATATTAACAAATTTTACAACATTCATTTTGGAACATTAGACGAGTTGTCACTTTCAGTCGCCTCTTACAACATGCCGGAAGACATCGGGCCTAGTCTTTACCCCCGAGCCGGCAGGGGGCCCATCAGGCTTTTTGTAGGTATAGGACACTTATACAGAATTTATGTGACCCTATCTAAGATCCTGATAGTATTCATCACAAATATCATGCTAGATGCTGGTCAGCTCATTTTTGTCCTGGCGGGAAGCTAAACTTTTTTCTTCACAAAATAAATTTTAGAAATATGAAGAGTATTTGACCCCTGCCCTATTTCTTATAGCTTCTTATCTGACACAAGACATTGTAAATTATGCAAATTTTTAATTGTTACTAGACTGAACATGTTTTGATATCTTGATAATTTTAATCTGAACCCTCAATTCCCTCCCAGACTCACATACACTTTTCTATTACATTCTGTAAAGAGGCTAAGAGCAAAAGAATATCAAAATCAACTTTGTTGCGATACTTTTGGTCAAACTGAAAAAAACGATTGGTCTAAAACAAGGAGGAGGAGGTATTTATTTAACGACATGCACATCAACACAATCGTGTCATTTTACGTGTCACGAATATACTTTATTTCAATTCACCTTATTATAATTACACATTAGGGAGAAAATCCAGTTTTAGAAGCAAGAGGGGAAAACGGAGTACCCAGATACAACCTGCGAGGCCGAGTATGGACTGGAAATCAAACGCAAACAAGGAATTGCAGGCCCAACTGAGGGTCGAACCCGGGACCATGCTGTGTGGTGCCGAAGCCGGGGACGACTCACTGTGCTAACCTGAACCCCCGTCTAAAACAAGGAAGAGCGTAGCCAGCCCGGTGGTTCCCGTAGATCACCAAATATCCCAATCACGGAAAAATATCCTAGGCAAGGACAAGGGTCCAAAAAAGACAGATACCTGAAGAATTGTCCTTTTCCGTCTCAGATTTCTAACCCCCCCTCAAAAAAAAAAAAACAAATCAGAGGGGACTTTGCCCATCTTCTACACACCCGTGGCTTCTTCTTAGCATAATCCACAAGTCATTGGTAATGGTTTGTGTTGTGTCAGGATTTATTAACATGATTAAGCTGACCCGGGGCCTACGTGTATCCATGATACGGACGCTCCTAACATGGCCCTGGCTAATCTACTGAAAATAAGTAACTATACCTGTCCAGTGAAAACAGACTCCACAGTCTTGCCTTGCTGATACCACTAGCACTACCATAACACCTAGCATCAGTAAACCTAGGATAACAGGATATACCCCACAGCCGTCATCTCACATAGGGGTTAACTGCCCCTCACTCAAGGGATGAGTGCCCCCCTATCGGGAGCAGGGCTGGTAGGTATGTCGGCAAAATGGAAGTTGTAGGTGAGACGGCGAATGGCCGTATGGGCACGGCATGACCGGCGAGACCGGGTCTTGGTAGAATTATCATTGTGATATCCAGTTCTAGGCTGTTTGTTTTGTGAAAATAGAACGTATCAGAACTTTGAAGTTAATTGTAAAAGGCAACATATGTTTACTGGCTACACAAAAACACTTGTGTTGTAAATCTATTCAATATACGAACTTACTGTATACACATACCACACATTACACTTTTTATATATTTCTGGAATCTTTACAGAGCATTCGTCATTTAGCAAACTAACACTAACAATCTGTTCCTATTGATTGATCATATAGTTTATAGCTTCACTACCGCCGCAAAACACATTCCAAGTCTTTACATGGTTTTGGCTTGCTGATAATCAGAATAATGATAAAGGTGCTTGTTCCAATTTTAAGTCATGTCTCTACTTGATATAAATGCCTTTCACTTTCTTACACTCACGTTCAAGTTTCGTGGGAAACCACTTGCAGCTTTTATGGTAGAAGTGATAATCTTCCTGCAGCGGCCTATATTTTACTACTGTTTTCTAACATTGATAGTTACCCATGAAAAATTGAAGTTTTTTCTCTTTCTATCTTTGAAAAAGATATAGATTTGAGGTGAAAACTCACACCAATGAGAAATATATGGCCTTTCAATCTGATATAAAATTGATACTTCAGGTAAGATGTGGTCCCAAAGTGATGCCTGAACTAATTTCTGCTTTACAGGGGCCCACCGCCCAATTATCACCTCGACCCCCCACCTTTCACACCACACACCCCGAGATTTTTGGTACCATTGGAAAGCTTGTATTTTTTATCATCATCTCACCTCCATAATATTTTGATTGACTTTGGTACCTTTCCAATGCTACAGGCTAAAACAAGGTTTGTTTACGGTAATGGAAACCGTAATTTGACAGTACTCTATGGGCTATTGTAATACACACAATTACCTACTCACATTAAAAGGTATGTTGGATTCAAATGAAATTTTGGAATTAAGTATTTTGGTGATGGCCTTTCCCACGAAACAGAAAAATATATGTTGTAAATGGGTGGGGCAACTTTAAATTTTGAAAAAGAAAAAGTGGGGGGTGCTTAAAAATCTGCAATACATGTTTTCTCATAATTGAAATCTGTACACGCTTGACAGAGTAAACTTGATAACTCTCATTTAACCCCACAGACACTACCTGCCAATTTGAATGGTTATTCAAGATATGAGTGAAAATGTTAAGAGAGAATTTGCACAGTATTCCTGAGAATAAGAGCAAAAATCAGTGAATAAGTGTGAAAAGTCATAAAATACAGACTATGACCTTTGAACCAACAGACCTGTCCCAGGCATAGTAGTAGTAGAATATTAAAGTCCTGTGGTGCAAGTGTCACCTAGATTGGGTCATAGTCTATGGCTAGCAGGGGAGACAGACGGACAAACACCAACGATGTTCGCTATGACATAATCCCCCTTCTGCTAAAGCGCCAGAGGGATAAAAACTGTAACGTAAAGCTTACAGGTGTAATACATATATATTACAGAAGACATATATGATTGGATTACTCCCGTGAGGTATTATCACACTATATATGTAATGAGCCAATCAGAGATGGGTTGGTACAATTTGTGACCCTATACTTTGCCTGACCTGACTCGGGAATCAGCAGCCTTTACGAATAAAGTACAATAACATGCACTTTTTATTCCCAAGTAGGGCTGCTAAATTCTGAGTCGGGTCAGACAAAGTGGGGTCACAAAATGTACCACCCCATCAGGAGAATGTAAGAAAGGTGGTATGGTCCTGTTGGGTTAAACCTAGGAACACCCCCAAACACTCCACTATAGTAGCAACAGGCCCTAGCTCTTCTGCATAGCTTCCTTCCAGCTCTTGGTCTATATGCAGTCTGTAGTGCAGACTACAGCTGCCTGTTGTTGACTATCACCAAGACCTTGTGCACAGTGCTGTGGTTCACCACAACATCGGAGAGATCAAATGAAGATTCTTCAGCCTGTTTAAGTTTGGGGGATCATCAAAATAAAGTCTAAGTATTTCTGGTTTCAGTCGATGATAATGAAAGGGGGGGGGGGGGGCTGACACAGGTTGTGTACAGTGCACTTACGACCTAGTGCGCAGTTAGCACATGTGCAGTAACTGTGGAGTCATTACTGTGTTAGACCAATGAATTTAAAAGGAAAAATCTTTGTTTTGCAAAGGGATGGGGCTGGTGTACCTCTGGTTTTTTTTTAAAACACTGCTTCGGTAACCATCAATTTTTACTGGCATGGCATCTATGACCAAGTCCATGAAAGCATCAACCTTAATAAGCCTCGACATAAGCCTGGTAGCTAGTCACACTGTTAAGAATACTATGCAATGAAATCAAGGTTACCAAAGCAAGGTACATCACCACCTCGATATGGGAGACAATCTAAGATGGCAATCAAACCCAGTGGTACATGGGGTGTTGTGTAAGCTAACGCAAACTCTAACTTTCATTTATCGACCACTACAAATTTCACCGCAATTTCTTGAAGTAGAACGCCCATTTTCGTATATCTGGATTTAATCCATTCCTTATCCACTTTTCGCACCAATATGTTTAATCGAAGGAAATATTTTTGCTCCTTCTTGAATCAGTATTTCATTGTCTTCTTGAAGAGCAGTGATGTTTAATAGGGTCGCCAAATGATCATAAACACATCCAATCCAAAGCCCCATGTCCAGCCAATTTTATCGTCATCGTCTGAAACTGTGGTAAAATAAAACACTACTATCACATACCTTACGCCTCCCCAGCAGAACCTTCTCCTACTGCTCTTAATGAAAACTGATTCCTCCTGGCAATTTCACTGCAGACATTAAACAATATGCAAATGCAAGCTGAATGAGGACTGTACAAATTAGTATAGAATGTCACTAACATTTGCCTTAAATTGGTAGATAGATATCCCTGCAAAGTTCTTATGTACTTCCCCCATGAAAGCTAAATGCATTGCTTGAGATTTTTTTTATCATAAGAGTTTATTTATTCACCAATCCTCCCACACTCCCCTTAAGGCCAAAAAAAATGTTTGATTGTCCAAGATGGCCTTCTGTGAGAATGGGTTGCGGATTTTTTTTTTTTTTTAGCCCCGTCGTTGTAAATATGATATTTAGCACAAATTCAGATTGAGGTAATACATATTAAAAACAAGTCAACTTCAATGAACAATGCACTGACATTTTTCTAATATAACATTTTCAACATGAATGACAAGCCTCAAAGGAACTTGGTTCATTGTTACACTTTACAATGGCTGTGTGAGTGCGTACTTGCACTCAATGTGGTTGCCACGGGCGCTATTAAGTATAAGCGTTGCTTCGGCATCGCTCCATCAACTCAACCCTCCTTGTCCAAGACCTTATTTTTGAGAACTTTGTCTATATCGCAAATATCATGGAACATCTCCAAATTTTTGTTTATGTTGCAAGACTATCATCTTGGATCCCACAATGTGGGTTAGACTCAGCTCTCATCCCTATCAGACTGATATACATTGCACTATTACCCCCACCAAACACAGTGTGGGTAATGCCCATAGCATAGGGGGATTGAAGTGACTTTGGGGAATAATAATACTAATAAATTATCAATTTTGGAAACTGATTTCATTTCACTTTCACACAAACCTAGGCTGGTGGCCTTGGAGCATACTGCTAGTGAGAAAATATTGCGAATTGCGGTGCTTGAAGGACGATGACCTGGCAGACAACACTTTTTGGAAAGTACTTTGTGAGACATAACCCAGGTAGTATTATTTTTTAGCAGATTTTTGGCACATTTTTGACCCATTTTTCTGATTTAATTTTCAATTTCTTTCAATTTTTTCCTTTTTTTCACTCAAAATTTAAAAAAAAAAAAAATTCCAAAACAAGTCAAACAGAAGGGATGGTATAGGGTCGTCGAGTGATGACAATCAAACAAATTTTTTTTGTTTTGGGGGCTATTTGTCCATGGGGTTCTAGAGTAAGGTATGCTGCACATCCATTCTAAAAGGCTTTACTTTGAATGGTGGTATTTGTAGTCCCATTCGTTGATGTACTTGCTCTCTACATGCTCTGACTTTTGAGGAGGGAATGCAGGTTTTACATGCACATTAGCATAGCAGCATCATGGTAAAATCCTCTTTTGTCCCCGCTAACAGAGTAGCTAGCTGTCACCTCACACTCACAACAATGCTGCCACCTTGAGGATTTAGTGGAGCAAAAACTAATTGACCTTCTGACGCCAATCACAGTTTTCGGCGATAAACCTAGCCTTGGGTCAACCATGATAGAAACATGCTGGATTGCTACCATTAGCTCTCCGAGCCAATGCCCTTGTGGTAGATTTTCTTTTTAGTTCTACCAGGTAACCAGTTTACCCTCAACACAATTTCCCTAGAATCCTGATGAGGTGATCGGATTGACGCCAACAACTCTGCCCTTGTACAGTTAGTACTGGTTACCAGGATAACCAGTAGCAGGCCCTCAACGGAAACCTGACTTTACCTGAATAGGCATGTATACGATAAAAAGTAGGCCCTTGGAAAAAAAAAGGTCGCCATCAACCTATTAGTCACAAATGTCTTAAAGTTTTGAAATTAAACATTTTTTTTTGTCCCAACCGGTTGAGGTGTTTTGGCATTCTGATGGAAAGTAGAAGTAACCCTTAAAGCAAAAAACCTCAGAATTTTTCTCAATGAGTGTGTACGCTTAAATGGACATATAG
>JAMKCH010000089.1:0-42800 GCA_023653785.1 Ophioderma brevispina
GGAGAGATTTACTCGGCACCCAGGAAACCATTGCGACAGATATCCTTGGTGGACAAATTAACGCTCCATATTGCTGCTACTGAAAGACTGGTAAACATTGACATTGGGCGACCGAGGAGCAGATTATATGCTCTTTCATGGAGTTTTATTTTTTTTCACTATTGCCCCAATGCTATCATTCGCCAATTAGCTACAACACCATTCTCAGTCAAGATACCAGCTCTCTTCGATAGCTATCCATAAGGTTATATCAGTAGACAGCACACAAATTCTATCTTCAGTAGACAGCAACAATGAGTTCACTAAGTTATTTTTCACTATGCCCCAATGCCAAGCTCTCTTTCAGCCAATTAGCTACAACACCATTCTCAGTCAATAGATACCACGCTCTCTTCGATAGATATCAATAAGGTTATCTTCAGTAGACAGCAAAAAACCAACAAACAATTCTTATTTCGTAGACAGCAACAATGAGTCACTGAGTTTATTTTTTCACTATTGCCCCAATGCTATCATGTCAGCCAATAGCTACAACACCATTTTCAGTCAATAGATACCATTGACTCTCTTCGATAGCTATCAATAGGTTATCTTCAGTAGACAGCAACAAATTCTATCTTCGTAGACAGCAACAATGGTTATCTTCAGTAGCAGCAACAATGTATCTTCATAGATAGCAACAATGGTATCTCAGAGATAGTAACAATGGTATCTTCGGTAAATAACAAAAAATGCTGTCTCAGTAAAAGCAGCATCCTATTCAGTAGATAGCACTAATAGTAGATATGTCAATGCTATCTTCCATATTTTCTTCAATCAATTAACTCTCGAGTGCGTTTGGGTTGCCGTCTTGTGCGCTTATAATTTATTACAGCCCCACCACATGGATGTGGCGCCATGCAGCGCTTGCGCATCCACTCTACGGCCATAACAAAAGATAGATGAATGCATCTTCGTAGATAGCAGTCAGCATTGGTAGAACATGCTTCTTTCAGGACTATACTGTACTAAAAAAATCATCAGAAGAGCAACAATGATATCTTCAAGTAGTAACAACAGTTGTTCTCTTCACTTGATAGCAACAATATTATCTTTAGTGGTAATAACGCTTAAATTTAGTGGGAATAACAAAGAATGCCATTTCGGAAAATGATGATCTCGGTAGTAGCCGCCAAAACGCCATCTTTGGTAGTAGAAAGTAACATAGATCGCATGACAACACTGTAAAAATTACGATGCCCATTTACAGAAAATGCAATAATTCAGAAAAAAAAAAACATCTGGCTGTATTTATCTCATGTTCAAATTTTCCATGCCGTTTATTGGGTGCTATATCTAACACTGAGCTCTTATCAAAATTTAAAAGTATCAACATAAAATATAATTATGAATTATCAATAATACGATAAAGTACTACATTTTAAAAATTTGTATTCGTAAAGGTTTACCAGGATTTGTATTGGCACGATTTAACGAAATACCGTAAGCAATACACCTTTTACCAAGTTTTTCACTGTATACTTTACAACAAATTGTAAATTAAATTCCCATTAAAACAGTGATGATAATGTTATCAGTGGAATTTATTGATAGCAAAACACAATACCGTATTAAGTACATAGACGGGACATATAGCACCAATTTTGTTATCTTCAGTAGATGGAATCAACTTATGCTTCTGAAAAATCAAGAGGAAATGTCCTTTAATCTTATTGTATGGACACTGTTATTGGAAATTAGTTTTCAATTTTTACTGATATATGAATCAAGATATATATGGCTGCAAATACTACATGAACATTTCACGGCATAATGTTAAGAATTAAAACAATAAAATCATTTAACGCTACATTCAAGTTATATTACAGTTGGACAATGAAATGCGTCAGATGTGTGTTTACATATTGCATGTACATTTTAGTTTTATGTTCGTTATTGCTGCTTTATAGCTATACGTGCTGGATATAAAAGCTTATAAACCGTAAAACCAACTCTACGGTTACAGGAGGAAAGACCACTTGCACAGGAAAGAGACAGAAAAATCACCATTATCAAAATTACCTTTTTTCCGATTCATTTAAATACCGCAAAATCAAGTAAGGCAATAAAAATCAACTGCATGATGAGTAGTTCATACGTAGAGTACTTCATAACGGAAGCGGGGGTGTTCACATCTACTGAGGCGATAGTCGTTAAAAACAACGTTCGAGAATATTGTTAATTGACAGTTTCGATTTGCCATCGGCAAGCTGTTTTAGCTCGGTGTGTGTGTAAGGGTTTATACTTCTAATGAACTAAGTCATCAATCACAGTAAGTGAATATAGCGACTTAACAGAGCAATGGTGAAGTATTATATATAATGTAATTAGGTTATGTAAAGGAGGTGGTATTTTGATTGAACATGAATGGCTTTGCTATTTTTCCGAAAATGTGTTGCATTCGCGGTGGATATATCTCTGTACTTCATTTGGTTCCTTCTAACTACGGCGATGATGTTGCGAATAGATTAATACTAAGAGGACTATAGGTAAAACGAAATCGAGAAACCGGGATTCGATTTGGCCCGGAATGTTCCCGTGTTTTTAAACAAAGGTTAACCTAAAAAACAAGTGTCAACTAAAATGTTATTTCCCAATATTATGAGCACATTCTTAGCAATAGAGTTTTTATAAACATTTTGAAGCGTTAAAATGCTGAAACTACTCTGCATCGCTTTAACCTATTCATTTATTAACACACATTTGTAAACATGTTATATTACTATTTTAACTTAACGGCTCAACAAGATTAGAAAGTGTTTATCAAAAGTGATAGTAAGTAACATTTTTAAGACAATCATCATTGGTTGTTATTTGTAACACTTCAAGCTTAGGTAGTAAGGTGCATTAACGCTCCCATATGTGAAAATCTTTTTTTGCCATAAAAGGTTTTAATCCTTCCTTACTTCACCAATTCACCAACATCAAACCGACGACAAAAATCCAGTAGCATGTTATTTAGATGTCAGTCAGGTGTTAAACCCTCGTGTACCAAGCCTTTTTTGTAACAGGTTTACAAGGGCGGGGGTGGATACCCCACCCTCGAGAAATTTGTTATAAAGCACCCGATCGTTATTTATGCCAATGGATAGCCTGTGTGTCCTCTCTTCGCTGATTTTTTTTAGTATAATAGATATAGAACGGGAGCAAGGACTGGGTCAAACATCACGTTCATGTCCCACTACATCTAGCTTGGACACCTTTGGTAGTTAGTATGTGACCCTTTACATCAATGCAAGATAGTAGTGGTGTCAAATTGTGGTGGCACTTTTCGATAGGGCCAATTAAGTTTACACAGGGGTCCAACTTTTAACATTACTCCACTCGTGTTGAAATGGATGTTCATATTGTCCGTTAGTCATAAGGATACAAAAAATGATGTTTGTACCATCTAGGACCCTTGGTTGTAGAGTATGGGTTTAAAAATGGCTAAACGTGCAAAACAAAAGGTCAATTTAACATTTGACCAGGGGTCAAAAATCAGGAGGTTGCTCCAATTTTGTTAAAAAATTGAACCAAAAGTTCATTATAGGCTTAATGTGTCAAATAAGGAATAGTTGTAGCATCTGCGAGCATTAGTTACTCAGTTATGTGACAAATAGTCTTGGGCACATAATCCAATTGGCATTGACCTTCTTTGAACTTATCTCGGTAAGAAACATTGAAATAATCAAAAAACTCCTATTCATTTTTGGGAAGCCCTCATTCCTCATGCAATATTAGGCAAGAATTTAAAATAGACATCAGAGAAAACCAAAAAAAACCTTTTAATCTTGACCCTGTACAAATTGAATTGGACTTTTTTGACACTTTAGCCATTTTCCAATAACTCTAAAACCAATGGTCATAGATGGTAGATAGAAAACATACATTTGGAATCTTGTACCAGATGGACAATATGACATACATTCAACATGATTGGAGTAATTTAAGTTGGACCTGTGCAACTTACAATTGGCCTATTGAAACGTTCACCACAATTTTGACACCACTAACTGACCTTGCAGTGATGTAGAGGGTCCCCATACTACTACTAAAGGTATCATCAAACCTTAGATGTCGTCCGGGCATGAACGACTCCTTAAATAAGGGACCCTATGATATTCTGCTCCTGCCTCTAGATTGGTTAAATTTACATGAATACTACTACTCCATGGTTCATTTGACATGGGCAAATGAACCATGAAAGCTTGCACTGTATATTCCCATCCGGTGTGTTTCGTACACTGTGTTTGAATGTTGCAATATGACGCTGTTTAAGCTGCTGCCTCTAAGTTACATTGTTTTTGTCTAGTAATTATAAGTTGTAAAGTCTCTAGCAATTTGGCCTACAGGCCACGATTTGAGATTAATTAATAAACCTTGATTATGATTAAAAACATCTTTATAAATCACAATTTTCTTCAGGACTGAGAATAGTCTCACAACAGATACAAAGTAATACCCCTTGCTTGAAATCTGGAATTATCATGGGGTCTCTAAGTTAAGTTGAGTTGGAATTCCCGTGTAAGAAAACTGAAAGTCCCACATATCGGAGAGTCCTGGAATATACAGCCAAACATAATACGGAATAAACTATGGTCTTTTAGATGAGTCTTTCGGTTCTTTCACTTCAAAAACTTCCTGAATAGTCATAATTATGTCGTTATTTCATCCATTTGCTTTTCTTTTGCCTATACACATTTGCAAATATTTCTGTGCCTGTACTATCATGTGTATTCTCATCAATTTCTCTCTTGTCATGCACAATCTCGCTCGTATAATTATTGTTGCGATTATTACATGACCTTTCATTCCTGAGTCCTTGTTAAATCCGCTCTAGTGTCACAACAGAAAAACAATCTCATTCTTTAATTGTGAATAATACAAAGATGTTACTATGAAGATATATAATTTGTTGCTTCAGGGGATTCCTTGATCTCTTTTATTTCCTTTTTTATAACCTCTCAAAGCATAATTGTCAAAGTCGAATAATATGATGAGTACTCATCCATCTATGTATCCTTCTTAACACTATATATGCGACAGTTGAATCGAAACCTGAATTCTCAATATTGAACAGAAATGAGTTTCAAAGTGTCAAAATCGTGTAAAGTAACCTCCACATTTGAAATTAGCGTAAAAAGTAAATAAGTACAAACACTTCTAATCTTGACTAAGCCAATTTTGAGTAACATTGCTCCTCAAATGGACACCATCCTACATAGTGGCATCAGAAAATTGAGTATATAGTAACGAGAAATAATAAACTTTACTTTTGTATTCTGGATACCATATATCGTGATCAAGGTCATTTTCTTAGAACACTTGTGAATGGGGGGTCATTGAAATGTGTACCGTGCGCCGAGGCTAATAGAAGCATGTCATGTCCACGCGTCTCGTTCGCATAACAAGGTGTTAACCTCTCTCACTATACGCTATAATGGAGGAAAACGAATTTACAGAAATCAATAAAATCATCTATCGCTTGGTAATTCAATTACTGGAGGTTTCCTGCTATTCGAGTATGCCGCGAACCACTGCTCGAACGAACGAAGCATTTT
The DNA here is from genome assembly GCA_023653785.1 of Ophioderma brevispina. Taxonomy (NCBI): domain Eukaryota; kingdom Metazoa; phylum Echinodermata; class Ophiuroidea; order Amphilepidida; family Ophiodermatidae; genus Ophioderma; species Ophioderma brevispina. The sequence continues at coordinate 5,583 of JAMKCH010000089.1, forward strand.
TTACAGCGTGTGTATATCGCACTCATATAGGGTATAAAAACACCTGCCATTTCGTCTTACTAATTACACCCTCACGACTTCACTATTTTTCAATCTTATAACACTTATTTATTATGGATGATTGGCGTGCTGTGTGATCATGATGTTGACCAATTGGATGGAATTGGAGCATTCAGTTATAGAAATGGTAATTTATTAAAAGTATACTTCATGAAAAGCATCATGATCAGTTGATGGGCCAAGCCAGATATGTCCATCGGCATCAATGTTGGTCCATTGTTGGCGCTTGATTGGAATTACATCGGTTGTCAGTTTGTTCAACATCGAAATTAGCATCTGTTCCAACGTTGCATATTTTCTGGTTGTCATTTAAGAATTTCTAATAGTTAAGGGATCAATACTTATTTACAGCAGAGGGATGGGTGATTTTCACATTAATTTGAAAAAAGAAACAGGTTCACATTTACTGGCCTCTTAAATAAGCATTCCCTATTCCCATTTCAACTCCACCCCGTCCTTAATAACGATCACTCGCTTACATATCTCAACTGCGATAAGCACAGCGGTGGAAACTAAGTTGTGGGATCACAAAGTGCTGTCACCATAACAAACAAAACATCCCTGGTGTCAAAAATTACTTGTAATGCCAACCCGTGAATGATTTAAATTGCCTATCCCATCATTCATATCATGACGTGAAACCCAATTTATCCTATTAAAACAGCGACTAAATCTACTGAATAATCAGTATCAGTTTAGTCAATCGTCATCGCTGTCCCTTATGCATGGGTCATGAATGACTCTTTAGGACCCTCTAATTGATGATGTTATTCCACCTTCCTCTGTCCTGAGCGCATAGACTGTCTCAATATCCACGTCTGTGATATCTATAATCTGTGCATCGGATTTCCTGCCTACCTCGCTTTCGTCGACCCACCATTTGTTCTTGAAAGATACTTTTGTCCAGATTGCCTCCTTCCCTCATATAGCTATGTGGCCAAAATACTGCAGCGTGACCATGTCCATCTTCTGAAACAGTGACCTCCTCTCCAATCATTTGTTTTATGAACTCATTTGTCCTATATGTTCCTTCGTATCTATTTGCTTTGTGAACTCATTTGCCCATGTTCCTCCCGTGATATCCTTATCATCTCCCGCCAACACAACATCTCAATTAACCATTGATTTTCTTTGGCGCCCACGTCGCTGATCTAAACACAAGCAATTGGAAACACCCGTGGCGTTCATGATTTGGGACTCGGTGTTTCTTGATCAGTTCATATTCATCTGTCCTTCCAGGCTTCCAGATATTGGCGAGCCTAATGGCATTATGATCTATAGCCATGTCAAGACGTCGTTTTATAGAAGAGCTGGCTCCACTGTCAACAATCAGTGATCCAAGAAATCTGAAGGTGTTGCCTACCTCTAAGTCCTCTCCATAAGCTTAAATTTGTTGATCATTTGTTGTTCCACACACCATAACCTTCGTTTTCCTTCACATTTGGGTACAGGCTGTATTCCTCACTGGGTTTTTTACTCGATGAATAAGGTCTTGGAGTTCTGATGCTGTTCTAGCAAGCAGCGTGGTGTCGTCGGCATATCAAAGATTGGTAATCGGTCTGCCTCCAACAGATACCTGACCCAAATGATCATGAAGGGCTTTTCACATGATGTACTCTGCGTAGTTAAACAAATATGGTGAGAGGATGCATCCCTGACGAACTCTATTGTGAGCCATTCACTCTCTCCACATTCTGTTCTTACAGGTAGACTCCTGACCCTGGTATGATGATTTGATCAGGGCAATCATGTGAGCAGAGAAACCTATTTCTTTCACGATTCTCCATAGCTTCTGATGTTGTACACAGTCAAATGCTTTGCTATAGTCTATGAAACATAGGAATAGGGGTTGCTGATGGAATTCCAGGTACATCTCCATAAGGTGCCTTAGGTTTCTAATTTGATTTCGTATTCCTCTACCTTGTCTAAGGCCAGCTTGCTCTGGTGGTAGCACTTTGAAGTTATTTATTTTCTAGCCTTTCTGATCTTGGCTGGCATGTGAGATTAGTGAATGGTACTGTTGTTTGCACATTTCCTTGTATCTCATAAGGAAGAGATAGAAAAAAACTGCCTCTTTTCCCATTCGTAGCTCCAATTCCTCAAGGCATTTTCAACTTCACAAAGAAATATCTGGGTCGTCTCACACGGCTTGATTGTTCAACCTCCACTTGGGAATCATTGTCCTTGCAGCATAGAACTTTTCCATCTCATTTTGTATTTCATTTTCCTCTGTTCTGTCAAGATGTTATTTCCGTTCCATCTTCATCTTTCAAGACATTTCATTTTTGTGCTTGGTTTTGAAGTCCAGTGTCGTCTTGGTTTTCTTAAACGCTATCTTTGTATTTTGCTTGACACTGCCAGTTTGCACCTCGCACATTTCTGTTGATGAAGTTTTGTTTTGTCATTTCTTATATCTGGCCTCTGAATTTCTCCACTCACATCACGGTATGCCCCCTCCTTTCCTCCTCAGCTTCAAGACCATTCTCTCGGACCCTTCCTTCGTTGATCTGCCAAATAAACTCTCTTCTTCGTGTACAGGGTGCATAAACCAAAGGCCTTTTCTCTCTTTTTCGCTTTGGGATGGGTTTCTGTGCTGATTCAACAAACAAAAGTGTATTATTCTGAGTATATCTCCATTAACTTCTGGAATTGTTTTTTTCACTTGCCACTCTATACTTGATCTTACTGACATCAAATCTTACTGGTTTCTGAGTCGGAGTCAATGGGAATTGATATCATAATATAATTTTGTCAAAGGAACGATTGGAAACTTTACTACCGATTATCACTGATTTCAATAATCGATGATGTCGTGAACCTCCTTTCAATTGCATGCAGGGCTTGCATGTGTTGAAACAAATCTAGTGGTATTCAAAATATAGCATGTAATAGAATCATGCATGTTAATATACCATCCGTGATTCAAATTGCTTCACAAAAGTTTGACTTTAAACTCTCTTATTCATAGTTTAAACCAATTTTAAGTAATAATAACTCCCAACGACTTGCTTTGCTATGACAACACTATGATCAAATGCCTCCAGACCACAGTAGGAAGGTTTTGGTTACCACATGAGTGGACATTTGTATACAGACCACAGTAGGAAGGTTTTGGTTTCCACATGGTGAAATTGATGAAATGTAAAAGGACCACAGGAGGAAGTTTTGGTTACCACAATGAAGTGGCATGTATACAGACCACAGTAGGAAGATTTTAATTACCACGTATGAGTGACATGTATACAGACCACATTAGGAAGGTTTTGGTACACACATGGTGACATGTATACAGACCACAGAGGAAGTTTGGTGACCACATGAGGTGACTGTATAAAGGGCCCACAGTAGAATGTTTTGGTTACACATGGGTGACATGTCTATACAGAACACAGTAGGAATGTTTGGTCAGTTCCCACATGAGTGAAATGTATACAGACCACAGTAGGAAGATTATAATTACCACATGAGTGACATGTATACAGACCACAGTAGGATGTTTTTGGTTACCCACAGGGGTGACATGATAGACGACCACAGGAGGAAGGGTTTTGGTTACAACATGATTGACATGTATACAGAACTACCAGTAGGAGATGTTTGGTTACCACATGGGTGACATGTATATACAGACCACAGTAGGAAGATTATAATTACCACATGAGTGACATGTTACAGACCCAGAGGAATGTTTTGGTACAACATGAAGTGAATGTATACAGACCACCAGTAGGAGTTTTGGTTACCACATGGGTGACATGTATATACAGACCACAGTAGGAAGGTTTGGTGACCACATGAGTGAAATGTATACAGACCACAGTTAGGAATGTTTTGGTTACCACATGAGTGACATGTATAAAGACCCACAGTAGGAATGTTTTGTTAGCCAATGAGTGAAATGTATACAGACCACAGTAGGAAGATTATAATTACCACATGAGTGACATGTAGATATAAGACCACTAGTAGGAAGTCGGAAGGTTTTGGTTACCACATGAGTGACATGTATAAGACCACATTTGGTTACCACATGAGTTAATTCCACTCAACAATGCCAACATTGCTCAGAGAACATGGAAATAGAGACTGAAAAAACTAATCAGGGAAAGGATGACTCAGAGGATTTCGAAAATTAATTTGTTTGTGTTATAAAAAAAAATCCGTATAGAACTAGAGATAGTCACCTAACATGTCCAATTCCAAAGTTGAGATGAATCGGATTTTTCCGTTTTGATGCAAAAAACATTTATGTATAGTATGACAGTTCCATAGGATAGGGCCTTACGTGTATAACAAAAGTTCCGGATCCGGGAATTTTACAACAATGTGGTGAATTTCGATATGAAGGACTTCATTTGAGCTTAGTATTTCACACAGTTATTAGTATTATGGACAAGGAGTTGGATATACAAAAACACGTTTTCTTTGAAAGAATGAGGCCGCACTCATCTGAAATCTTCTGAGTCAGCATTTAAAGGATGAGCAATAACACAGATAAAATATTGAACCCACATCGCGATGAATCCCAATCACTTTTAACTTATAAGGTGTGTGGTATTTATCGCGTGAAAATGCTCAGAACTATTGTACGTATTTATTATTAATAAATGCTAGCTGATGCAGTGACGTCATGCCACCATTCTATTGTCTACCTGGTATACTTTTGGCAGATTGTGAAAATCACATGGGCAGCATACACCAGCTGTTGACAGTAACTTATACGTCTTGTTGTTCTGTTGACATGATATTTAGCTCACAAGCACAAGGTGGTTAACGCTCAGCTGTATGTAGCAGCAAAATACAATTATCGGAAATGTATTCACGTAAATGAAGTGTTGTGGTATGTTTGGAAATGTGGATCTAGTAAGAAAAGTAGGCATTGATGAAAACAAGCAAGGCCTAATCCTCGACAAATGCAATAACTGTGAATTTTATCCTCTCACAACAATAATGAACACTGTGGGTGCATGGTAAATGATAGCAAAACTGACTGTTACAACATAGAAAGTAAAACAATCATAGCCAAAATTACCAAATTTACCAAAAGGCCAATATATACATGCTATTACATATGGTAATAGGGAAATAAAAAACAACATTGATGTGTGCCAAACGTTTTGCACAAACTAAAAGTTTAATCTTCACACATTTTACGGTATACGTTTGACTGGTCGGCAAATTTCTCAGACTTTTTAAAATGGTGTTGTTTTTTTTAATATTGTTATTATGATTTTTAAAACACACTAATTAAAACTTGTGGTTTGAATTATATTTCAGTATATGTAAATACGTTATTTTGTCGTACAAACAGTGGCGACGATAGTGGATGTTCTTGGATCAAACACTCGGCATTCACAAGATTGATAAACATACCACACGCTCTTTTTTCAATTATTCCAGGTGCTGGGGTTACAAAAAGGTGGATAGAAAGAATAGAAATAGAGAGGATAAAAGAAGAGGGCATGAGCGCTTCATCCACAGTATATTGCTACAAGACCAAACTCTTTGACCGACAAGTAGAATGAAATTTTTGCAACAAATGATTTAAACTAAATCACCAAACCTTGTCAAAAGAGCGCGTCTTTCTTAATCGGTTACATCTCTTTTGATGTGAGTGTCGCGTAAAAATTGTATTGAAGCTGACAGAGGAAAGTCTTTTACATACCCAAGATGGTCTAATTTTATTTCTTTAAATGTTTTGTGGTCATTAAGAAGATGAAATGTTTTGAAAAGGTATGGTCTCAGGCTGAAGTTACAGAAACCCCATAGCTTTTCAATTTTTCTATCTTTCACAGAGCGAATTGCTCCGCCATTTAATGCGTCATAAAATGACATATTACAGAAAATATATTACCAAGAAGCAATAGAAAATATGTTTCAATTAATAATAATAATATAACACTTTTCATTTATCAAAAATAATGAAATGGGTTATGAAATTTATTGGTTTAAGGGGTTTGCGATATCTTTCTTACGTTAAAACATCAAGAGCTATGTTATAGCCAAATCCAAGCAAAGATAGATACCGCTAAATTCATGAGCGCACGCTCCCGGCAAAAACAGCGCTGCTGATACCCCCTCCAAAAAGGACATCAAAAATGTGATAATGCAACCCCTTAAAGGTAAATGACTTTCCACTTGTTTCTCCATCTAAAACTATTACTGTTCTTTAGTACTATGTACTTCCCGATCCCCGTCTCTTTACATGATTTTAACAATCCGACAAAAGCTGTATATCTTGGAATAAAGTTCTTCTTCTTCTTGCGTATGAGGCAGCAGCTAAATATGTTGTAGACGGTGGAGCCAGCTCACTGTTGATTGGTTGGAGTTTGTGAAGTCTATGTCCACCGGTGGGCGAAAGGTAGAGCACTCATCAGGGCTGGGCACTCATTGAGAATGTGATCCGCAGTCTGTGATGGAGAACCACATTGGCAGGCTGGAGATGGTCGCAGCCCCATCGGTGCATATGCTGTTGAAGCGACCGACTCGTGTGCGAATCCGGTTTAAGGTGACCCATTCTTTGCGTGGAAGATTGCTACCAGGTGTAGTTCTGTCATAGGTGTAATGGTGAATTGGTCTGGTCTTGAAGTATCTAGCCAGGCAGTATTACTTGTCTGTAAGATGTTGAATGGGGAGCTGAAGCGTTTAGCAGTGTGTCGACAGAAAGGTCGACGAGAGCACAGTATCTGTCTGCCGAGCTGGTGTGATTCTTTGACAGTGTTATGCAGCAGGCGGTGCTTGTTGTCCAACAGAGCCTTACTAACCAGTTTGTGCGTGTGGTGTTCTCTCCGAAGCACTGCAGGTGCAATGCCTGAAAGCACTGGCAGAAACTGGAATGGGACGGAGGGTGGTTCTCAAGGTCTCGTTGCCGAAACAAGTCCTCCGAGCTTATAAGGTCCGGGGAGCAAAAGCACCATGGTAACAGTTCAATGTTCTGCTCGTATAGGAAACGTGTTGTAAGCTGAGCCTGTATGAGAAGATGAAGAGTGTTTGCTAGCATCTGCTCTCTAAATTCTAAAGATTAAAAGTAAATCTAAAAGACTTATATTAGGGACAAAACTTTAAAAAAGACTTTAATTCAAATCTAATCAAACTAAATTACATTTAAATTTCAAGTCTCTTTTAATGTTTTCCTGAATATAAGTCTTTGGAATTTGGTTATTAAAACATTCTTTTCTTAACCACTGTCTATTAATCTGCAAATTTATTGTTGTCGTTTGTATTTTGTTTAGTTGGCATGGCATGTTTCATTGTCACACAAGCTTTTAGCCTCGCATATAAAGTTCAGGTTTGCCGAAATTATTCTGTATTTTCGCTAAAAATAAGCAAGCAGCATAAAAAAAACACACAAGTTATAATAGGCATCACACTTGAATACTCAACTTTTGTCTTAAAATTAACTCTCACATATAAAATATATGCAAAGATGAGTAACGCGCATCATCAAGCAAGCCTGTTGTTAGCAGGTGAAACCGCGCCATGGAGAGTAACAATCTTACATGTAAGAAGTCGCCATCGGGGGCAAAATACTATTAACTTCTATTAATTTCCCCCAGATTTGCATCAGTTTATCTCTTCACTCTGGGGTCGATATAATACACTATAGCACCCAAGGTGATGAAAAAATCCCAATAATCATCAGGAGTAGATGTGACGGAAGTAATGACCGATTGTGACTGAGAAGGAGAGCTCTGTCACTCAGAAAATTTGTTCGCGTCGTTAGTTTTCCGTCTGATTTGGCTCGAAAAGCCACCAATCACGGGGGTGTCAATACCGTGTATAATAAAGGGTATCGATTTGTGTTATAAGATCCTTGGACTAGGGTTGATAACATATTTTCAACCTCGGTTAAAGGGTGTTTTCTTATCATCTTGGCTAAGTTGACTTTGTTTGCAGTCTTTCTCTCATTTCTTCGGCCACGAATAAGTATGCGACATATTCGATGATTGAGCCAATATTCGACCGGTACAAAAACATCGCCCTAGTTCTATATAATAATACAAACTATGCATAAAATACTAGCTTTAAATAAAAGTTAGCTGTATACGCTAACATTCGGCTTACACTTCAATGTATCATACATTGCATAATGTACTACAGGTTCCGAAGATGGCAGCATTGCGCTTATGATATACCAATTAATTACGCCTATTACCCCATAAACAACAATTATTTGTTTTTGAGCATTATACACGGTAAATTTCTCGTGAAATTAAATCATTACATTAATTTCTGTTACGCTTTTTACGCATATAAAACAGGATCGATTACCAACATTTCGTCTAAAGAGTATTTCAGCACCATATCCCATGATCCACTAGAATCTAATTAAATCCTAACAATAAATTAATTGAACCCCGGCTTTGTCAAGCACAATATAAGATCTTACAAATGTGTTGAGGCTTTCCACTTTGTGACAGGCGTAAACCCCATACTCCAAGGCATCGGTATTTTAGACTTTTAGAAACAAGTTGTTTGATTGAAAAATAAGATAAATTAATCTGTAAGTATTCCAGATCTGAATGTTGAAGTTTACGCGTTATCTTCAGTAGATAGCGTTGTCAGCGTATGAGCCTGGTCAGCTTAATGTCCAAATATAGAAAAAGAAATTGAATATATTCGCGTCTATAAACCGTAATTCAAGATTTATAAACACGATAGTTTCATTACTTTAAAAAAATAATGATTAAATCTATGAACACCAAAATCAATTACAAGTCCCGATGCTGCGTCGAACTTTGTCCGATGTGAATAAACTCTGAATCTGAATCGAAAGATTCTAGCAATGATTTGACCTCGAAATTTGGTGTTAACCTTAGCATAAGGGTCAGAGTTATGGTTGGGCTTGGGTTAGGATTTGGATTAGAGTTAGAGATTTAGGGTTAGGATTATTATAGGGTTTATAGCATTAGAGCAAAGGTCAGCCTTTAGGGTTTGACCAATTCAAGTTGTGTTACGATTAGAATTAGGTATATAGGGTTTTGGGTTTGGGTCAGGATTAGCGTTTATTGTTTATGTCCGCGGACGCCAGCACCATTGAAACACGAAAGCAGTCTTTTTTATTTTTTTATTTATAGTTATTCTAATTCTATATAAATTTTGACTTTTGTTTCAATGTTCTAAATATAATAGTCCTTAGGTATAGTTGATTGAGGGGGGTTGGGTCGATTGGTGCTCCGTTAGACTTGAGTTTGTGTTTAGTTTCCGATACGACCAAGCCTTTCGACCGACCAGCACCTTCCTTGAAACAAGACGCTGTCTTTTTTTAAATTTTAATTTCCAATTAATTTTTCCATTTTTGTCAAATTCCATTATTAGTCCTTATGCATTTTAGGACCATGGACTTATTTTAATTATGTCACTTCAAACTGAAAAGCCCTTCAAAGTTGTTGTTTCCATTACAAGCATTTTAATAATTGATGACGCTAAAATGCATACTAAACTAATATAAAGATAGGTACCACAATCAGTTTTGCTAAACTTTAAGGATTACTTTTGCGTAAGCTACTAAGATTGTGCAACCATAGATCAAACATAAATAGCACCCTAGCCGGTTGCTACACTATAATTTTATCTATTGAATATCACACGCATGCATTTTACTCGGTTTATTTTGTCACACGTAGAGCAATGTTATTTACTTTAAATAACCCGCTTTCTTCGCGCATATCTGCAACTGCAAGAAAAAAGCTTTTCATCAGTGAGTAGGTTGCTGCATGAGTATATCAATAACTAAAAGATAGCAACAAATATCTAAAATAGATTACAAATAGCATTTTCTAATGATCTTAAATGGTAACGAATAATTGGATATATATACAAATTAAGATATTACAATTGATAAATTAATGACTAAATTTCTCACATAAAGACTGTTTGTCAGCCTGAATTACAAAATATAACGCAACGTTTCTTTAACTATCACAGCTCACAATATTGCCCCTAACTCGACTTCTTTTGTTACAGCAATGCGCGATTTCCCCAATCATCAATCTCACCACATATATACATTTGTGCTCATCCATATGTCTATTATATATAGCCTTTTTATTGCCCTCAAATCTAATAATGGTATCTAATAGACTAATGATTGTACAAGGACTTTTCATACAAGACCTATCTATTTGAAGCTACTTTTAGCTGCAGGGTAAACGTTCGCTCCTCATCCCCTTGACCTAATCATACAATTTACAACCTCGTTATTTACACTACAACACTGCTCGTACTACATCAATTAGGCCGCTCGTACGAGGTCGACTTGCCACCAATCAGCCGCACGCAAGGCCGGAACTAGCCCGTTAATACCATAATGACGTGTCAATCATAACAGCTCAGTGCCTTATGGGTATTGACACGAGCATTTAACACATCGACTGGTACTGTCACTCTTTTTACTACACTATTTGCGGGCTTATGGTACCACGGGGCGGGGCAGGTGGTTATGAGAGAGGGAATTTTACGCTCCTAAATTGCAATGTCACTTTATGAAATCTCCGTCGAGATGAAACGGGGGCTAATCGCGCGTGCAATCTCAAAACCGTCTCTTCATGCTCAACATTGCAGTTATCATTTGGTTGTATCTAGAAGTAACGATTTAATAATGGCGAGTTTGGATGTAGAAACCAATTTGCTTCTGAAGAAAGATTCCTCCTAGAACTACGAAGTTAATACGCCATAACATCTTTACAGGACATATTTCTAGCACTGACCCAAGACTCTCCGCGTTTACTTCTCTACCTCGTCCTGGCGCTAACACGTCGGTGAAAAGAGAACCGTTATGTTCAAAAGATCTTTTGTAAGCTCCCACCTAGCCTCTCGTGCCAGTCCATCCAGTGGATTTCAAGTTTATTCCAAAATGTTAGACTCTGCTAGCAGCCGTACGAAACGGATTCGTTATCTGATCTATCACATTTTAAACCACTTGTATATTGGAGAAACGACTTCATCCATTTTGGTTTCTCCTAACAGTAATCTGTAGTTTCTATTTATTTTTTTTCCTTTTTTTATCTCCTCCCTTTATACTAATCTAAGAGCAAAAAAAAAATTCAAACCTCATTGATCAATTTATATAGACTCCAAGCCCATTTTTGGACGTGATTAACTCCCCGTCGACAGTTTAATCACCTTCTTTACAAAAGTCTGTATAATTTACACGAACGTTTTCCTTGAATTTTGAAAAAAACAAATTACACTACACAAGAATATTATAGACATGGTTTTCGTTTCCCATTTTGGAAAACAATTAGAAGTAACTTAAGTATTAGCCGTTTTTGAAAGTTGTGATTTCCAAATAGAGACAAAATCTGTATAGGGAAAGTTGCAACTTTAAAGGTTGCTAAAAACTTTCAAATCTGTGGTTTGAGAATAACACAACATCTTTCACAGTTTAAAATACACCTCTGCTTGGTTTTTGCTTCAGTTATGATTATCATAAATACACAAATACATCACCATCAATCAACAATAGGTCAGCTACACACTTCACCATACCGTAAGTATTTGAAGTATTTGATATGAAATAGGGTGCTGCTTATATAGCTAACCACCTGGCTGCTGTTGCATGGGCATTAAAATTTTGCATATAATGTTACTCCCTGTTCATGTAAATAGAGATGTGGATTACCTTCGTAAACATATACACCTAATATCAAAACTCTTCACAAATGTACTTTTATATTCTTCTGATATAGATAAATTTACAGTAACCCAATTGATTACTTCTTATACTAACTAACACTGTTTGGTATATACATGCAGGATGGTATCCCCTTGCAAAAAAAAACATGTCTTACAGCATAAATTTTTGCTGTGAGCTAAAGTGAAATATCAAAATAAAAGCACTGACACGTGAATGGAAAACAGACACTCACTCATCCCCTCCACTCACCCCACACAGTCTATGCATTATATGACGTTTAGTATACACATTTTCTTTAAATAGGGGATGTCTCATTCACCATTGTGCTTGAAGATACTAGTTCAAGTCATTCGAATGGTGCTACATCAGTAGAAAAGCCCCCATAGTTAGGTTTGATGACGTTACCCGGTTTTCGAGGGACGAACATGATCTTTGGCAGCTGCAATAGTATGAGACATTTAAAACTTACTCAATCTCTACTGGTTACTAAGCAACTTATATACTCTCAAAAATATTAAAAATACATTTTATATAATTAGAAGCCCAGGCATAATGCAACTATAAGAAAACAGTTATGATATTAGAAAATTACGAACAATATCCGCTTCCTCATGACTTCTGTCAATTGGTAGGCAATGAGGATTAGACGCAAATTGGTTGACCCGTAAATATATATTCCGATTTGAGTTACGTACGTGCTGTTACCCTTTGCTTGCTTTCGTCATCAATACAACAGTTTTCATCAAGTTTTTGCTTCGTTGATTTTATTCGCAAACAACACTGAGCTAGATTGTCATCCAAATGCTTCGAAGTTTTCTTAGCATACAATTCCGCGCGAACATAGACTTAAATTGCATAACAACTTTCCGGTTGCTCTAATGAGGTATCTATGGATAAAACCATAAGACCTTTCATCTGACTTGCAAGTAGAATTAATATTACATTACACTCTAAACTATGGAATATATTTATGCAAATTGGCATTTTCTCGAAACCAGGTTATGTTTTCGTCCAAACTTGCCATTAAGTCCTCAACATATCTAATGTATATTGCTAGTTGTTCAGAAAAAATAACTCACTTTTTTAATCTCACCAAAACTAAAGTGATGCTTTTTTGGTCAGCACATAATCTTGTAAATATGAAATGTTTGTTTGGTATGATTACCATACAATTGAGACAAGTTGATCATAAATCCAATACCATGGTCCAATTTTTGACAGCACCATGACTTGGTCTCACCATGTTGATTCAATTGCTTGTTTTCCCTCCAGCGTGTGATGTTATCTGTCATGTCAAATGTATACTTTTCCACTTTCCACTTTCTATCCTCACAAAACCTTGCTGAATCACTTGTTATGCCACATTTTGACTATTGTTGTCAGCTTGGTCAAAGTGTTCTCAAACTCTCTAAACCACAGGCTTCAAGTTCTTTTGAACAATTGTAGACTAGGAATTATTTGTCTGATGAGTGTAAGGACACCTATTTGATTCAATGATGAGTATATATCTTAAATGGCCTGCAAAGTAGGATCCGCGATTGAAATAATAACTTCTTGTTATGTTAATTGTCTTATAGGTTAAAGCCCCTGATTATCTTGTTCAATTTCACTTTTACTCATCCACTTATGATTATAGCATTCTTCCTTAAATTCACTTGTATTCCTCACTAGAAGAGCAATTCGGGTTTGAGAACTTTTATGTTAGGCAGCAAATCTTTGGAATAACTTGGTTGATATCAGGACCGCTCTAATTCTGATCTTTTGTTTTGGCCAAATTTACAATTGTTGGCTCTTTCAACTTAAGATTGTCTGTGTTTACCTACTTTGTATGCTTACATGTTTATTATTTTTACTTAATTATGATATTACCGTACTTTTAATGTTAATTGTTTTGTAATTAAATTGTTTTTAGCCTGTATATAACAGGGACTACTAGGATAGCAGGGTTCTTTCACGATGGAGCACCATGTATAATGAACGTTTAAATACTAAATAAATAAATAAATAAAATAATAAAGTGTTCTGCTATGACGCTCTATAAGGTATGTTTATTCAGAAAATATATTAAATCAAAAATTAAAAAAACATGCTGGGCAACTGGGATTGGAAAATATGCACAAAAAGTGTATTGTGAGTTACCATGCAATCACCCACCATAAGCTGACCAGGAGTTATACCAATGTTCAAGACACCAAACATGTTACTTTTATTACAGATTCTTTTGGTTTAAAATGGTTATCAGGTCAAAACAATTTATGGAATGTAGTGAGTTTGAAAGGATCCCCCTAACGAAAGGTTGAAATTTATTTATCCTCTGAACGGTGGGTCCGAGTATAGGATGTGTGCTCAAACTTACATGTACACATATTTGATCTAATCTCGATGAAATTTGTAATATTTTCTGTATAATGGCCCATGGAGCATGGAGTTGATCAACACGTTGTAATAAACTTAAATTTTGGAAATACCATATTTGAGGATATATTTATTGCACCATAAATAAAAAAAGTTACAAATGCTGCCACACATTTTAGTTTTAGAGGTTCTATAGTCCTTCCACGTGAGACGTGAGAGCGAGACGTATAAGATCTATAATTCTATAATACGGTGGTACCTTGAAACTTATAGTTGTTATTTGAAACTTCAAAGAGGGTATGATACCCTTCCCCATTCTCACTTAGTTCATATACCACTTAGTTCATATACCACTCATAAGCTAAAAAATTATATAGGATTAAGGTTTAAGGTAGAAATTAAGGTTTGTGTTTTAGTAATATAGGATTTATTGTAAGTTTAGGGTATTGAGGTTATGAGTATGGTTAAGGTTTATGTTAGAGTTACATTCATTTTGTTTGTGTTCTTGTTTTGAACAAAAAAAATGTACAAATGTTGTTCATATTGCCCTGAAAAAGAGCAATTAGAATTCCTATATATATTGTCAATGAATAATCTTTAAGAACGGCGCTCTTAAAGTTTACGATTGTTAGGATATTTTAAAGTTAAGCCGGTGGGAAAGCAACTATAGTCCGGCGGGATCCATAGTCCGGCCTATAGACGATAACGGAATAAAGGTTGAAACTATAATGTTGGTGAAGAGTCACCTGACATTGAATGCCCTATCCTTACGTTGTAGACGGACTGTGAATACGCCGGACTATATTCTATATTTACACCTCGATATTTTTATTAATACCAATATGCTTCTATATAATTATAATTATACTTCATTTGGTTACTCTTTTAAAATTGAAATTTTAAATCCCAAAGCGAAAGTCAATTTTCAGAAGAGCAAATATGCAAACTCGTATCGATTGGTTTCACGGCAGTGACGTGATAATTTAGCCAGCGTTGGCTGATGACACTTTTATTCAAAGGCTTACTAGTCATAGTCATGGTTTAATACCAGTGTCCCCTCCTTGAAATAATCAGGAGAGCATGGGTCAGGAGAGAAAAAAATATATAATCATTGAATTAGAATGTGAAGCTTTAGGGACATATAAACTATTAGACTTCGACCTAAAAGGTGAACTCAGAGATTTTCGAGGATGGTGGCGCCATTCACTTTTTGATAATCGTGTTTTTTGCTGCTGACAGAATGCTTGTCAACACACCATATTCACTGTGTGAAAAAGTTAAGTTAACTCAAAATGATGTCTTATATAGGAAATCACAAAACCTTTTTAAAAATTCATGATCTGGAATTTTTATTATACAGTATCTGCCCATGGTAATGATCTCCTTACAATACAATTACGAAACGGTTTGATATAGAGCCTTTTCAAAACAATGTCAAAGAGCTTTACAAAATAGAGAGTAATTACTATTTAGCCTAAAAATGGTTTCATCTTTTACAATACTGTTGTTACTATGAGATAAGTACTTGACATCAAACTATAAAATTAAAAAAAAAGAAAACAGCTGCATATAATTACATATCCTGGAGCCGGCAATAACAAAAAAACACATTTAGCACACAATCAAACTCTTAGCGGAAATAGATGAAATTTTAGAAGCTTTCTAAAAGTAAAACAATGATTGGAGTGGCGAACAGAGATAGAGCAAAGAGTTCCATAGGAGGGGCCAGCATTGCTGAAAGCCCTGTCACCACTGACCTTTTTGTGCGGGAAAAAACCAGTGAGGAGCGTCTGTCATTGCAGAACGCTCAATCAGGCCTGCCAGGAATATACAAAGAGAGGTATTCGACAAGTAAGATGGCAATTGTCCGAAATGCCCTTGTAAGGAAGAAGCATAAGCTTAAAGACATCGCGCTCACTAATTGGTAGCCAATGGAGCTCTGTAAGGAGTGGTGTGGCTGGTGCCTCTATCAGCTCTGCACACCAGCCTGGCTGCTTATCTGCAAATCTGAGTTACTCCGATCTCTGGCCGACCTTCCATACACAGGGAATTGCAAGTCAATGCGAGAATAAAATCCTGGGAAAAGGACGAGATGATGCAACTCACAAATGTGATAAAGCGGCGGGTCCGGTAAATATTGCGAAGGTTAAAGTTAACAGACTTAATGATGACCTTTACATGTTAAGTCATAGACATTGTCTGATCAACACGGGACACCAGCGTTTCTAATTGCACGAGGACTGGGGAACATTCAGTCCCGACCCTGATGGTAATATCTTTGAGGCGATTTGTTGTAATAGGATGAAAACATGCGATGAAAAATTTCTTGTCTTTATCATTACGATTTGCGTTTGTTAACAGCGGATCCACTCACTGATTTCATCAATACCAAGAGAGAGTCTTGACAGCATGTTTGGCATCAACATTCAATCTTAGGTAACAATTCAAATGTCAAATAGAGCTGTACATTATCAGCATAAAGTTGTGGTTAAGCAAGATTGTGCTTCAGATGATTGATGCGATACAGTATGTGTACATTATGAAAAAGAGAGGCACGAACCACAGAACCATGAGGAAGACCGAAGGGAGATGATGCTTGTTTGAAATTGCATTCCCCCATGCGCACACGAAAATGAGCGTTTGCAGGTAAGACGAATCCACTGTAAGGCGTACCTTTGAATTTTGAAAGTATCACGTAACCTATCCAAAAGAAATGGCATGATCAACAGTATCAAAAAGCTGCAGAAGATTCTAGCAGCACAATAGCAACTGCCTCTTCTGTTGTGAATTGCATGAGGATTCGGTCCTGACACGCAGAAGTGCCGATTCAGTGCTGTGACGTTCTTTGTAAGTGACTGAACTTTAATTAGTCATTTAAGACAAGATGATCCTTTATATGGGCCCTCATATTTTCTCATTGAACTTAGACACGCAGCTAAATAGGTACACAGGGCGATAGTTTTTGAGCCCCTCTTTGTCTAGTCCTCCCCCCTGGAAGGCTTTTTGAGAAATGGGTGAATGGGTGTCACAGCGCTTCCCGGAGCTAGCTGGGAAAACCCCAGTGCGGATAGACTGTAATGATCAGTGTTAGGATCAGCCAGCGTGTGGCAAACATTCTCCTTAATTAACACCAATGGAATGGTTGTCTAAGGCAATGCTTTGATGGAGTTGACATACATTCACCTTGGTTACCTCTTAAACAGTGACTGGATTATAAACTAATGCTTGGAACGGTCCATCAAGTATTGTCCACATGGATTCTTCAGGCGAGGTTTAGACCTGGATACTATCAAGGTACCCGGGGTTTTTTCTTTCCTGGAAATTTGTATTACTTGTCGCTGAAAAAACCTGGCAAATGAACTACTTAGTTCAGTAGCTGTTACCGTTAGGAAGTGTTTGGTTTGGGTTCAGAAGCTTAATCAGAGTAGCAAACATGGTATTGTGTTAGCATTTTCTAAAATTGTTTCTGTAATAGAACCTCCTTAGCATGATGAATGAGTTACCAGCCACTGCTGTGGTACATGTATGCATCCATGATCGACACTACTTCTAGTTTTTACCCGATTTTTCTCTCTAAACGTCTACGTTCACGGCTGGCATCATCAATATCTTTATTAAACAAGATCGTGGTCGAATAAGGGGGGGGCACGCTGTTGAGGAGGTGCATGGGAATCGCAGACACTACTTAAAGACTCTCAAAGTTACAAGCACCCTCATCAACTGGAGCCATCAGAAGGTCAAGACTGCCAATCATGAGGAAATGTCATTTGAGAAAGAGTCCTTGTCAATATTCTTTATATTTTCTGATGGTGGCACAGAGTTCTCATGGGGTTTTTTTGGTTTCTGTTGCTAATCGTACATTAATTTCAAACCGAGGGATCAGAGCCTAGACCAGGCAAGAGGCCCCACCCAGCAACTACTCCATCTTCAAGGACGAGATATGATCAGGTACAGAGTGGGGGGACCATCTTTATGGGTAGGGCCATGGTTATGTTGATGCAAAACCATTAGCAGCAGAAACTCCAAAAAATGAATAGACTCATGTTTGCGGGGAGGTCGCGCCACGTTGAAATCACCCAGCAGTATCGTTTTAGCGGGAACAAGAGCAATCTCAGTAAGGAAAGTATAAAACTCATTTAAGCAGTGCCGTATTTTGAGACCATTTTCCTGGAAGTGGTGGACGATACACAAGGATGAGTCTAACACTAGTTTTCTTTATTACCACACAAGCATGCTCACAAGAAGGTGTGTTTATGCCTGTGGTGTATTTTGAATGTTTAAGAGGGCCAAGTTTTGTGATATCCCAATACCACCATGGTCATCAGGACTTCCTGGAAAATGCAGGAAGGGAGGGGGAATATCCCTCAGGCAGCATCTCAGCAATGAACACAGATCGCTTTCAGCCACCAGGTTTCAGTTATCACAAAAAGGCCACATCATTCTCAATAATGTCAGCATAAATAGAGACGTCTTTTTATCTGACAGAACGGGCATTCCATAGACAGATGTTGAGAAATTTTCATTAATGTTGGAGGAAGTTCAACGGATGTTGCTGGATTTCCGTGTTGACTGCCCAGGTCATGAGGGACCATTTATTGGTTTTTAAGAATTTCTGACAGCTGAGGTGCGGTCGGGTCCGATGTGGATATATGGATAAATTATCAATGTTAGCCCGGGAATGTGGAATGGTAAGGTACGATCATCCCTGTTGAATGTTTGCTGACGGGGGACGTCACTACTGCATGATTCTACGTTTCATATGCTTCCCTCCCCGATGGGCTCTCTGTCATAATGATCTCAGTTAATACCAAAACTACCCTTACAGAAATACTAAATAAGAAAGTAAATTACAATTTCTTAAATACAAATTATCGATCGTTAATACAAAGAATACAAATTACAGCTAGCTTATACAAGAAGTGCTATTAAAAAGGATCAGAGCTTGTTCAGCATGTCAAGGTCAGCGAATACACGTCTAAATGCCGGCCCTTCCAAAAGCTCCAAAGCCCCAATATATGGCATGACAGCTTATCAAAGTAGAACAATCACATTAACTATTTATTTCACTTGTTTTTATATTTGGTAAATAACTATTTATTTTTCACTTGTGTTTAGTATTTGTACGCTATTTTCTTCAGTGTCCATTAAATACACCATTTTGGTTATGCTTGTTTCAACTTGGAACTGCTGAATAAAGTGATTTGTAGTAGGTTATTGTATTTTAAATGTAATTTTCTTTGTACATTTATACTGTTGCTTTGCCTTGTAATTTGCGTTGACGCATCATCAGTCTGATGAGTGCCACTAGTTATAAAAGAGATCCTAATAACTATAACTATAAACCTAAAACAATGAAAATATAAACAATTTTAAAACCTTAAGGCAATATAAAAAAAGCAACAATTAGTGAGCATGCCGGCAGTTTCAGGAATGGTGAAATAAAACCGAGATTAGAGTCTGCCGGATTGCTGTACCAGGGCCGCGACGGGGACGCTTTTGCTATAGGTAATGAAGGTGACACACGATCCATAGACCCAAAATATACATAAATGTTACTGCATAAAACCAAATATACACTCATCTCATTCTCAAACTTTGGAATGGCATTTATGATAACTATATTTAGTTTGTTTAATTAATGCCACAACAATTCGAAAGATCTGAGTCAGCCTTTAATTTTATGTTTTTTATATATTTGGTTTATAAACAAAACAAAAAGGGAGAAATCTCCCTAAACAGGTGTGTTGAACCATCGTATTATAATACAACATAATATCTTCTATCCCAAGCTTTACATGTCATTAAAAATCTATTCTGTCTTACGTAAATTGATAACAACTGTTATGGTGGGGCGGAGAGAGGCCCCTCCCATATGTGATAGGACAACGTTACAGAATGTTTCTCGTGATGATATAGTGAATATGAATTGTTTATGTCCAAAGTTCGAAAATCTAAGAATTTCGTGCGCATTTCAAGTAAAAATTGCATAGGAAAACACCATTAGTACAATCGTTGCGAAAGTATGCCTCATCTACGGTTGAAAGCATTTCAAACACTGAAGATATGATTTTATATGGTCTGTTGTCCTGTCCTGTCCCCACCCCATCGACAAGGCTATCATGTGATGTAAATGTTATTGCCATTTGAATAGGACAAAACACTTTTTAAATTGCAACCAATATGTAAACACTGCAGTGATCTGTTGGTGCGTGTGCACCATGATTTCTACTGAAGATAACACGCGTATGGGCCGGTGGTTGACATGGATACTCGGAACAGGCCTACTGTAGTGTGTGAAAAGCAGTAAAGAAATGCATGGCCGTTTTGCATAGAATGAGTTTAAGGGGTAAGTGCGGTATGTATTTTTTTTCGGACCCGTAAACAATCAATAATCTGACCAGGACCGACCAGATTAGTGAGAGAAAACCCCCTAACCAGGCGCGATATTTAGACGGTACTGGTCAGCAGATTTACCTAACTTGTTATAAACAGAAGAAAGAAGAGAAAACATGGTTGTCCTACTGGTTCCGATTGCTGGCACAATAGTAACACATCACCATTCAAAATTCCAACTCATGATTTGTGTTTTTTAATTCTTTCTTTTTTTCAGTTGCAAGACGACGACGAAAAGAAACCAGACAACGCCGCCAGACGAACAACTTTTACCAGCGAACAAGCCTCTCAAACTGAGATGGAATTACCATCGAACAGAATTACATTACGCCATGCGCCGTGTGGAACTGCCGAATTATTGAAACCTTACAGAACTCAGAGTAAATAATATGGTTTCAAAACAGACGAGCCAAAGATAAACGAATAGAAAAAGCACAGATTGATCAAAGTATGGTTGGTATGATATGTACATATTGGGTCTATTTCTATATTATTCATACGCTATCCATCCACTCACTGATCCCTTCATCATTCCTTCTTTCCCTCCTCTGACCCTCCTCTTCTATCCATCAATCGCTCTCTCCCTCCCATGCCGTCCCCTCTCTATTTCAACCCCCTCTCTCTTCATCAACCCCTCAGGCCCCATTTTTAACCCTCCCTCCCTCTACAACCTTCACCCACCAAACATCCCATCCATCCGGGCTTGTATGACGCATTTTCTCTATATTTTGCTTATTCCGTCCAGGGCTTGTGTATCTCATTTTGCTATTGTGTCTTAATTTTAACAAAAGAAAAAGTAACACAAGTATACTTTCGTTAACCTGGATGTCCGTCCGCAGTCCTGTATTTCGTATGTCCATCCATCCATCCATCCATCAATCACCCCATTCTCCACCCATTCATTCATCCATTCATTGCATCCATCCAAAATTCATTCATAAATCCATTTACCATCACAACCCACCTACTAAGGTAGGGGAAAATACATGACAGACAGAATTGAGAAATCAAGAGGAAGATTCCTATGGATGAGTTTATGTTAAATTTTTCAACTAATATTGTTCACTAGTAATGTCAGTTTTTTTGACGACCGGGTGAAATTTCGGGTGAGGTAACACAATATGGAGTGTATGACCCAGAAAACTAGGTAGGTCGAAAGGGGACAGTTTGAACCTGGTGCAAGCTTAAGTCTGTGGCGGATATCTTGAATAATAATAACAACATTCTTTAAATAATTAAATATCTTTAGCTAAGGGGCTGAGTTCGAAATTGCTAGGGTGTAGAGGAAAGAAACAATTGACTAACAGGAGTAAGTTCTTTCATTCCTTTTTTCAGGAGCATGGGTTTGCGCTCCCGGTACCACCTACCCTGCAGCAGCCCCTGCACCGTACGGTGGATTCTGCGGAGCGTGTTACTACAACCCACCCTCTATATCAATGGCAACATATAACATAGAATCCAATATAAACACAATGCTGGCGGCTGGATCTTCAAACAACATCCAAGACCACATTTACCACATACTCTAATATCAAAATCGGAGTCACGAGTGATGAAGGGCACCTTTTGCTCATGCAGCTAACTGTCTCAGCTCGAACCTGATGGTTATCTCCGATAGCAGCAGACGCAACGTGTTACATGATTGCAAGATGAAAGGCGCTCTAAAAAAGAAATGATTTACGTTATATAGGCCTACATGACTTGAGTTGTTGACATGCCGTTTTTCATGAGGAGGGTATCAAGTGTTCAAGGAACCCAACTTAATATGGTCCAGAAGGTGAAAAAAAAAGAGTTACATCCAGAGACCAAGAGAAGCTGGTGTCTGCTGCCATCCGGTCCCGATTTTACATCGGTTCAAAATACTCTAAACAGTTCTACGTATGTATAAAGCAGATTTAATAACTGTATAGGTATTGCAATTTGAAAAACCAGTCAGTATAAACCGGGGGTACGAGACATTTACAATACATAGTTTCTGGTAATCTGGTTGTGACAGTTTAGACAAGTTTGAACGCCTATGATGGAAGGTCACCTTGGTAACGAACGCAATATAAGTATGAACAGGTATAACATGTGGTATGTACTAATAACAAAAAGCAGGGGATTTTTGTTTATTAGTCAAAAGGTATACCTTAGAATTTGTTCCAGTATACACGGTATCGCACTGCAGAGAAAACTGAAAATACCGGGTACCTATTTGTGCAATATATAGTTTATATCAATTATTTTATGTTGGAGTATACAGCCTCAATCAATTTTTACTTTATTAGACAAACAAAACCAGTACAAAGTAAAAAGGAACATGGCAGTATAATTTATGGAAATATCGGTGCGTGATCTGTACAAACGAGGAATGTCACTTGAAAGGTGCAACGAGAGATTTACATATCAAGGGCTCTCTAAAATTGAAAGCCCTGATCTTTTTTTGCCTGGGTAAAGATTCTATCGAAAATATCCTACCTGAAAGGATAACTGAGGAATTATTTCTGCTACAAAAACTGTGAAAATTTGTATTTCATATTGGAGCAAATCCAAAATTCAGCGAGTTTTGTATGAAATCAAAATCACCCTTTAGTTCAACTTTTAAGAACATTTCGGTAGTAGCAAATACAGGTAGAAATCTTTTTAGTGTCTTATCTATACATATGACAGGACTACAGGGCTCACTCCGAAAAAAAGTGAGAATTTCCATCTTGAAAACACAATAGAAGTAACATGTAAATTCCATGCGAAGGTTGTTTGAAGACAAGTGAAATGAAAACGATAAACTAGTTTGAATTTGTCTCTATATCGGCCTATAAGAGAAAACATCTATGGTGAAAATGTTATTGTAGTAGAGATTTTATCATTTGGAAATTATCAAGAGTAATTTTGACACAAAAAATATTCTTCCAAAGGTGTTATAATTTCTTGTCGAAGTGGGTCCTGCAGTCACTTTTTAGAGTGAAATTCATCATCTAGACCATAGATAGGTATTAAAACGCTGTTAAAGGTGACCCTCAAGTATTACAAATAGATTTTCTGTGTTCCATAAGAAAGGCCACGCATCAACATACTTAATGTTAAAAATGTTCATTAAATAACAGCGATTTGATGGCAGCTGGGACTCACAACAGTTAAAACACGTTTTTTTTTTTTTTTAACAGTCATTGCACGTTTCGAGCCCTTTTACAGTTATTTGCACGTTTGAGTCCCGGTAAACAGTCCAAAAACGCCCGTATTTTAAAATCATTTGTAACAGTGTAGATAACACTGTAAACATTAATTTGTCACGAAAAGAGTCTTATGCAATTGAATTGTGGATCATTCAAGAGAAAAAGAAAGATGAAAGGGTTTTCATAATGTTAATAGTGCATGACGAATAATTTGTTCATTTCTAGTGAATACAAATTAACGGTGTGTGTATGACAAATATGAGTTTTATAGTTGTTATTAAATTAGTCATATGTCCATCAAAATTGACAAATTATGAATGCATTATTTGTCATTGTGTATTGTAATTAAAATGACAGTAAACGTCGATTTTGTAATCATTAAGAGGTCATGCAATCTAAAAAGTAAATTTTATAATGAAAATATCTGTGATGATAACAATTAATTTGAAAAGCTGATACTGTTAATTGAACAGATGAAAAACATTTTAGCTTATTTTCTGATGATCAAAAAACAATGCATGACAAATTTGTCATTTGTAAATAGACCCTTTCCTGACAAAAGTAATGTTTCAGTGTTATTACATTTGAATCTGATGTATCATTTTTAACGTGAGCAGTCAATTGTGATGAATTATACAAAAATATATACGGACAAAATTTCCTGTAGCCGTAACAAGCATGTTAATGATGATAGCATCATAATGGGTTAGTCAGCCAAAAACTATTTTGTAGATGAGTGACAAAAATAAAAGGCAAATATGGGGTGAGTGGTGAGTTTGAGGCTGAGGTAGGATGTTACCCTTTAACCCTTCGTTTCTCGTTTTACCTGCCCCGTTTTTTCTATTCACCGTTTAATGATCTATACATTATAGGCAGGTTCAGTATTGATGTATACCCCTCCCGCTGGCACTATCATGTCATTATGGAGCTGAAAATGAGGGCACACAAACACACACTGTCTCCTGTCATGTACACACTGTATGGAGAAACTTGCCTTTAGTGCATCAAATTCATCGTTTTCGCAGAGTTTGGGTTAATTTTTCTGAAGTTGGTGACAATTATCTATACCGGAAAATAGCCAAGATCGTGCTGGACATTAAAGATGGCGCCAGTGGAAAAGAAAGAATCCAATGAAGCAGAAAGAAAACTTGCTGTAAGCGTAAGAGAAATTATCCAGATTAAATCCTATCCTATAGAAAAGCTGTGGGCTATCCTAAAGATCTGTGAATGAGCCACCTTACTGTACAAACATGACGCCCACTTAAAGAGAATATTCTAATGGAATATTACCCAAGGATACGTGGGGGCGCTTGTGAACATCTACTGGGTGCGCGAGTGCGTGATGTATTTGAAAAAGATGGATAGAAATGATTTTAAGGTCAAAGTTCACTATTAATTAAAAATTAAATATTTTCCCTTCATCTAGTGCCCATAATATTCAACATACAGGGGTACATCAATTACTGAACCCCGATAAATCAATCTATTTCACCATGTCCAATTGTATGTCCATTCATCCGCATCCATCCTTTCCCACATCCATCCACCACCCACCATCCATCTATCCACACATCCACTATCCTTACATCCATACATCGCATCATAAGATCCATCACTCCATCCATCCTCGACAATTCATCCACATCCATTCAATCATCCCTTTAACCATTCATCCATCTATCCTACATACATTACATCCACAGCCCATCATTAACATCCATCCATCATTCAACCGTCCGTAAGTCCGTCCATCTAGTCCTTCTTCCGTCCATCTATCCATTCATCACCCATTCACATCCTAATTCCATCCCCGCATCCATCCACGTCCATTCATTCATTCATTTTACCATTCCTCCATCATAAATCATTAACCAACCACATCCGTCCATCATCCTCCATCAGCCACATCCTCCATTCATCTATCCGTTTATAATCCAACCAACCAATCCATACCCCCAGCCAACGCATCCACCCCAGCAATTCAACAACATCCACACACTTGACCTGTCACATATTTGTTGGATTTTTATGAACCTTCATGTGGGGGGGGGGTAGGACACGATCTGGCCGATTTGGCCATTTGGAGGTCAAACGGTATTTTGTGGAAGCTACTTGCATTTACTTGGGCAGTCCGGTCCCATTGACTTCAAATCATCTCTTAAACCTTTGTTCAAAAGATCTTAGTAAGATCATGATCATTTAGGGAAAAAAAAATATTGACTCAAAATCCGTCGCGGGTTAGTGGATTAACCTCGCTTGGCAAAATAGTGTAAATTCCACTAACGGTAAATTAGATTGAAATATTAGTGACCAGGCCTAGTCTTTAGTCAAGCCTGTGTGTAACGTGATATGAGTAAGAGAGCCTTCCTACCGTTAAGTTTTTTCAAACAGACTAGCACCAGGAAGTTGATGTCATTTTGAATTCGATGTTGCCGTTAGGTTGGCATGTCCCCCACCCCCCAGGTGTGTCAGATTTTCTGACGTCTCTTTTGCAACAAGAGTCGTGCTTGCTTTACGTAATAATGCACATTCAGAGGAGTACAACTTACTACAAGAGACAAAAGACACGGCAATCTTGCATGACACCACTTCAATGATTATTATCATCATAAAAATCAAATACACAAGAACAGCATACATTAACAGGAAAAAAATAGGAGGAGTTGGCCAATAGACCAGATTGGGTCAACCCTAAAAGTATATTTGGAAATAAGTTCACGTTTCAATAATAACAAAGGAGTTACTGATTTCGAGTTTTGAGATGCAATGACTTTAAAGACATGGAGACACAGTCCGTCTTCAATAATTGCAGGTTTTATATAGAGGTCATCTGGGTCATTTAAGGTCATGCGCCATGAGTGGGCAAAATGAGTTACATACTTGAAACTACAAATATTACTTGTTCACACTAATGAGAATAAGTCATCAATTGTTTCGATACCTATCAAACGATATAGTGTTGTAAGCTAAAAGGTAAGGAAACAAATACAACGTGTATGGGGAATATCAGGGTGCCACTCAACAAGTGCCTAGAGGGTGGAAAAGGGAAAATTTTGTTTGTAAAAGTACAAAATTGTGGCAGTCTATTTGTACCTTCAATTCTCGTATTTTTGCAACTCATTGAGATGTGTAGGCGACATCATAGCCTTCAAAAAAGGACTGGTAACAATTGTGAATAGGTTGTCTTACTGCAGCTACAGGGGTTCACACCCATTAATGTTTTTTTTTTTATGGCAACATTCAGGTTAAGACTTTTTAAAAGCAACCTCGGCAGAAAAAAGGGTTGCATATTTGTATTCCTCGTCAAATTTCCTTCTGAAAATGTATACTTTTGTCTGGGTTGGATAATTACTTAAAAAAGTTATTGCCACACGACTTCAAGAGCATATCAACACACATTACCAGCATGTATAGGAAAACCCTTAATCACAATTCAAAAGCTAATAAAATTGCAATATCATCATAACTTAAACTGTTGTATGACTCAAATGAATTGCCACATAAATAACAAACAAAATGCGATGTTAGTTATCTTAATACATGGCCGGTTACAAAGATATATTGATAACAAAATTAATGAAAAAGTCCTGAATATCAAAACTCCTTATACTTTAACACATGCCCCATCCGTAGGCACCTCATCAGTAGGCACCACCCTCTCTGCCCCCGCGAAAAATAGCATAAACTTGAATCTGCTACCATTTTAAGATAGATAAATCTTAAAATGACACATAATCAGCTGAATACCTAAGTTGGTTCTTATGAACATAAAAAATGTTAAAAAAAGTTGTGAAAATGATAACGCCACCCTCATTGTGTATCCCCCAACTCATGGCGCATGACCTTACGGTAATGCTTTTTTCATATACTGCGTCATATGGATTGATGAAAGCGATGGTGGTCATTGATGGGTCACAATCCATCGTTGGGAACGGTCGGTTTATTGTTGAAAAGTGCACAAAATCAGAATAAATCGCGTTAGCGAAGTGATTGTGGCATGTCCGTGCTATATAGGTAACGGTCATCAGGGGATCCTGACAGGAACTATTTCAGGTCAGAGTTAGAATTATCTTTTTATGGTTTAATCACACCAATGTTACTAGAATTAATGTTAAAGCTCGCCATCACATTAATGACCAATGGTCATGTAGTTCGAGTGAGGTCAATTAAAATACCCTGGCCTACATTGTAAAGGTTTGTTTCCACGAAACATGAATGCATTTGACTCTTTAATTTTAAAGCTAAAAAATGAGACATTTATTATCCAAATTTTATAATGGGGAAGAATAATAACATTTACCACTACATGTGACAAAATATTTTACATTCATGGGCGATTTTTATATAAAACCGCGGATGTGAATATTCTTATAATTAAGTTAATTTTTCCATTAACATCAGTCTTCCAGCTAAATTTCCTTATAAGTTGCTGAATGTTCATTGTAATCATTATTCAGTTGCATGCGTACAGTGCAGGCTACTGCGTTATTGATGCCTGTTTTTGTGATTACTATGATAATCCATGAAAAATAGGCCCAATGATGGTCCCTTAATAAACTCAATAATTTGTAACATAGAAATTTAAAATTTTTGTATTCCACTTGAGGAAACAATGTGTAGCCAGTTTATGTATAGAAGAATGGATGAGTGCACTTTAACAGTATTATATGATTTTCCTGTTTATAAAGCATATTATTGAAAATCAGTAAGTTCAATGAGAGTGACATCAAAGGTTGAAATTAAAAAGTTAGCTCTTTACATGTGAAATCCTTCGATTCAATTTCAGTTTATGAACAGGGGTGCCAAAGTTCCAAGGGGACTATCACCATTGAAAAAAATGCCCATATTGGAGTAATGTAATGCATATACTGAAGTTATCCCGAAATCTTATCCCAGAAGAAATTAATTGTCGTTCTATACAAAAAGTAATTTAGGTACATGAAACAGTTTCAAGATACAAGTGTATCTTAACGGTGAAATTAGGTTAGATACTCTATCAAATGTGAAGAGTGAAAATTCACTCTTTTAGGGAATGCATTTTTTCATTCCGAAGTGAATTTCAATCACCGAAGAGTAAAATTAAAAAAGAGTGAAACTATTCACCCATGGAGTGATCTCAATGCTTTGAGAGTCACTTCATTAGAGCATGAGTTATCTGATCTTAAAACTTAATCCTAAAAAGTAACATTTTGACTTTACTCTTTAAGAGATCAGCAAAAATTATAAAATGGGTGTGCCATATTTTGTGCAACTTGGCCACTATGGAAATGGGTCGAGTTTTTAGCAAGTAATGTTAATAGTGAGATAGGGTCATCTAACGGTTCTCCCGTAGCACAATGTGTTTTCTCATTTCATAAGGCGTATTGGAAGAGATACACCCTTTTTGTAATTGTTACATCCGACTTGCTGTTTGGTTGAGTTTGGAATGGTCGTCCCTGGTTGTTTCGAGGAAGGAAAGCGGAGTGCTCTCTCGTCTCATTAGAGGCGCATCTGTGCTGGTCAAAAACGTGACCCATCCCGAAATTGACAGGCCCCCCGCCCATCAGCGGAACAGGACAGGATGTGACCAATTACGGAAAGGGTGTACAGCTTTTAAGGACCACGGTCTAGCTATACAGGTGTGGCGGGGATATAGTCCTTTCCGGGGGGGGGCTCACAGTCCGGGAACAATTGGTGAACAATAGGGCAATCGAGCAGTGACTCTTACCAACATGTTTCAAGATTTATCCGTTGCTCATGCAAAGAAATGAAAAAATTGAAAACATCGCAGTTACACGACGAACAAATAGACATGCAATGTTAGTAAACAAGGAGTCCCGTTAACGGCAAGGAAATGGAAAAATACTCGGGCGCGACATACCAGGGAACGAAAACACTGACCGACTTACGTATTAAAATAAAGGTCTCCAAACAGACCAGGGCCGTAACGGGCCTGCCCTCTCTGAGTGGGCAAATTTCCCGGGTTCTTTGGCAATTTCCCTCCTAGAGGGGTCAAAAGGCCCATTGTTCCCGTCAGAGGGCTAAAAACGGCTGACTGATTTAGATGATTTTGCAATTTTCCCCCGACCAAAGTCGTCAGGGGGGGCAACCCTTGCCCCCGCCTGTTACGCCACTAAGACAGACCAGTAGATGAATATAATGGTTGTCTAGAGATGTGTTGAGCTTGCTAGTTTCTGACAATGTCGAGCCGCAGGCGAGAAATGTCAGAAACTAGCAACGAAAAAGAGTTCCATATGTACCCCCTTTAAAAAAATATACAGGGAAACATTTTTTTTTATTTAGGGCCTTACTCACTAACAAATAACCCTAACCCTAAGGCCAAAAATAAAAAACGAATTTGTTAGTCGAACTCGAAGGGGGTATCATATGACTCTTGCCTACATAAAAGTCGAGCAAAGGTAAAGGAATTTTATTCCAATTATTCGGCACCATTTGGGATACTCGTTAAGAATTTTAACGGTAAAAGGAAATAGGCCTAACTTTTTTTCTTTAAATAAAACACCAGATGCCCTGATATATTCGCATGTGGACGAGTCTATCACCAGTAGATAATCCAAGGGGTATAATCACCAGAGGTATTCGATCTTTGGACATTCAGCTGGACGTATTGTATACTCAAACCTAATGAAACACTAAACCCATAGAGAACATCTGTGTTCGGCTTAACGTCGCTTGGTCTGTCAACTCTACACCACCAAGAAGCTCCAACAAGCAGGTGACTGTACAGTCCCCAATTTCTTTTACCCTCGTTCAGATACGAATATAATTCAGAATACACCATCACTGACACAACAGAATTTATATCATTAAAATGAGTGGACTCGTGAAAAGCATTAAAATTTTGGTTAATGTGGATTGCTTCTCGGCCTTTAGGCTAAAATTATGTGCATGTTTTTTGTTAATTGCACGCTACCCATTGCACATCCTGGGTGAAATTTGTGGGAAGCTTTCCGGCCTCCGCTGAGCACACTATCTTCTGGTCATTATTTTCATTTATCGAAGGTCTAATGACCAATCACAATGTCCCTCTACCTTGTGACAGAGTTGGAGCGTCTTAGGGAGCCCAACTCTGTGATTTTGCTATAGGTATGGTCTATTTGGAATTAACGGGCGATTTCGGGATTATTAAAGTATACTTTTTTGTCGAATTGCTATTTTTAAAATGTCAATTTGTCATGGGACAGTCCCGTTGTGAATTTTCTTACAAAAATAAAAAATAATGCAGTTCCCGTTCTTTTGTGCAAGATTAGTATATAAGAAGTCCACGATAATTGGTATTCCTAACATTAATTTTAACTTTGATTCCAGAGTATTAACAGTATTGTAAATGTGGAATTAATCTTTTACTTAATGACCATTGACTAGCATTCCTTACGGCACAAAGCGACCATAGCTTAAAGGACAGAAGCAAGGACATTATCAGAAATATTGTCTTGTTTTAGGCGTGGTAAGCCCGTAGTCGCTTGCAAGTCGACCCCCCGAAGGGGGCGAGATTTGCAAGCGACAACGGGCGAAGTCGGCCCCCGAAGGGGCGAGGAGACCTGCAAGCGACTAACGGGCGAACCACGCCTGAACAAGGACACATCATTTCTGATAATGTCCTATCTTTTATTCTTTAATTGGACATTACACGTCGATGCGAAAAGAAAGTAAACCTTAAGCATATGTTCAAAATAATGCGTTTTCCATACATTTTCTGATCCTTAGCGATGGTTAATCAAGTTTTTACAAATATAAAAACACTTTAATGACCACGTTTGCTTATTGGCGTTGAAAAGTCTAGACTTGATGAACGGAATCAGTCACAATAGGGTAACAAATATGAGTCGAGCTTTGAGAAGGGATAATCGGATTTCCAGGTTCAAAAACTCATGAAATAAGGCACTCATAAGCTGGAAAGAGATTTGTAATGTTTACGCCTCAACGACTTGTTTTGAATAGAGCTCTAAGTATTTTGTAATCACCCGGCAGCATAAGCAGTTCCTAATGTAGTGTAACAGTCAGTGGTTTGTTGTGACAATTTTTGTTGGCGTTCTTTGATTTGGAAGACGATTTTGATGATGAATCTTAATTATAAGCAAGTCAAGACACCAATGATCGTTTTGTGGAGCGTGAAAAGGCAAAGGTAAGGTCGTAGAGCCTGAACTGGGTCGTTTAATATAACATCTCCTCTTTTGTAATGAATTGATATATTTAGATATATATTTGCAAAATCCGGCGCTCATTATTGGTGGAATTCACTTGACCAGTAAACATGAATTCGTGGACACTAAGATTTATATTTTTGAATACAGTCCTGCTTGCGGCACACATGCCATATCACCTAAGTATACTGTGGCATCAGTTGACAAATTTTTGTGTTTTGTATCTGTTACTAGTGTTAGAATGCAAAAATTTATTATGTAGCATATGCAGATTCACGCCAGTTGGGTCCCTAAATTAATATTCTAATTGTATCCAGAATATTGACCAGTAATCATGGTATTGGAAGACCTTTGACCCGTAAAAATACATTTCTATAAGGACACTACAGAATTTATTTTTAATACAGTCCTGCTGTTACACACAATGACAGTATCGCGGGGGATGTGGCATTCAGCCGACAGAACTTAAGTTTGTTCATTTCTATTGTTTTGCTTTAAAAAATATGTTATGATCATGGCAGGTTTCCTATAAGGCGATTATAATTTAAATAATCCCTTACCCCCTAAACAATGGCAGACGGTATTTTTACACCGATTCCTATAGTTTTTCTAGTCACTGTTTCAAAACAAAAGGTTTTTGATAATGTGTCAGCTACTGACCACATATCAAAATAAAGGTCTGTGCAACGAACTTAATTTAAATAATCCCTTGGTTGTAGAAACACCGTCTCCATTGTCTGGGGTAAGGGATTATTTAAATAATCGCATTATGACATCTGCCCTGATCGCAACAACTCCTGTAATTAAGGGAGTTATTGCCGAGACAACAAATTCTGAATGCCACAGCGTACGGTTATTCCTGGGTGTCGTTTTCGCAGTATTTGTATTAAAATACAAAGCTATGGTTTCGCCTTGTGCCGTAGGAATGATATGTCAATGGGTCATTACAGTAAAGATTAATTCCACATTCTAATACTGTTAATACTCTGGAATCAAAGATAGAATTAATGTTTAGGGAATACAATATCGTGGACCTTTTATAACTATTTGCAACAAAAGAACGGGTACTGCATTAATTTTTTATTTTTGTAGAAATTCACAACCGGGACTGTCCCATAACAAATTGGCATTTTAAAAATAGCAATTCGACAAAAAGTATACTGTTAATAATCATCCCGAAATCGGCAGTTTATTCCAAATAGACCATACCTATAGCAAAATGACAAGATTGGCTCCCTATCCCTAAAGACGCATCAACCTGTCAAACGTAGAGTACATTGTGATCGGTCCTCCGACCTTCGATAAATGAAAAAATGACCAGAAGGTCTTATGGCATAACAATGCAGAGCACCAGGAGATTATCGTGGTGCTCAGCGGCGGTCGAATGCTTCCCACAACTTCACCCAGGATTTTGGCAATGGGTGGCGTGCATTACCAAAAACATGCACATAATTTTAGCCTAAAGGCCGGGAAGCAATCACACATTAACCAAATCTTAATGCTTTTCACGAGTCCACTCATTAAATGATATAAATTCTGTTTGCGTCAATGATGGTGTATTCTGAATTATAATCGTATCTGACAAGAGGGTAAAGGTCTTGGGGACTGACAGTCAGCTGCTTTGCACCTGGACCACATTCCCTTTTTCTTGGTGAGTGTATTGTTGACACCAAAGACGACAGTTAGCCGAACACGGATTTCCCTCTATGGGTTTTAGTGTTCAATAGTTGAGTACTACAATACCCAGCTGAATGCCTAAGATCGAATACCTCTGGTAGATTATACCCCTTGGATTATCTATAGGTGATAGACTCCGTACACATGCAATATAGGAAGGAATCAGGTGCTTTTATTTAAAGCAAAATTAGGCTATTTCCCTTTAACGTTAAAATTTTAACGAGTATCCAAAATTTGCCGAATAATTGGATAAAATTCAATTTAATCCTTTGCTCGACGTTTATGTAAGATAAAGGTCCTCAAACAAACCATTCGCGAATATACTGGTCGTCTAGAGATTTGTTTCGCTTGCTAGTTTCTGACATGTCTCGCCTGCGGTTCGACATGGTCAGAAACTGGCAAGCTCAACACATCTCTATACGACCATTATATTTGCGATGGTCTGTTTTGGGGAGACCTTATATCCATACGTAGAGGTCAGGTGGGCACTCGAAGTAATTAATAGTCCCGCCGGAGCCACGTCCGTGCTCCATAGACACGGAAATAAAGCGTGAACTAATATTGCTGAAAGCACTCATCGAGTGCCCCATTCTTACCGTTTGTAGCCTGAGACGAAATATACCTAACATGGATCGGAAGCAAAGCTGTAGTCCATTGTTAACAGTTCGAGCGTATCGAACCAGGTCTGTTCGGCTTGCAATGACTTGGGCGCACGTGGCGCTGTGAGCACCTTAAGTTTTTATATGAGCGAGGATCCTGCAAATCATGCACTTTTACCCAATTTTGGGGGGTGTTCAATTCATGACCTAAACATGAAATAATTAGTATTAGGACCGGCTCACATTAAACACTTTTATGTGTTTGCCCATGTCATCAATAACTTCCTTCTCGTAAGACATAAGTCAAAATTAAAATAATATGCCCCATTAGATCCTATTCTGTTAAAAAAATATGAGTTTTGAGAAATAAAGGGTCAAATTTGTTTCAATTCCTTTGTGATTATTGAAAGAGAAATACACATTTTAATTAAATCAGTATATATTGAAGATATCCCAGAATGCATTAACATTGAAATTTGAGCAATTCTACCTGTAATCGACAAATGATGTACAAATTGGGGTCATTTTAAGTTTCCCATGGCTTATATGCAAGTCATTTGAGTAACTAAACTGTGTTCAAGGCTTTATGACAAATAAACACCATGCGTGTGAGCATCATGATTTCAAAATAGCGCGCCAAATTCAAATCTTGGGGTTATACATTGAAATGTATTAATAACGATTACTGCTTCTCGATCATTCGAGGGAATCGTTGAATTACATAATAATACGCGTACCAGACGCTGAAACGCTGCCAACAATCCCATTAGTTAGTTGCTCCGATCTCTTTTAGTATATTCGTCTCAGATTGTAGCCGATTTACGAGTACGGCGGACTATAATTAACTTGAAAAGCAGTAGGGGATTTTTGCGAGGCGCGCATGCCGTATGTATGTGTGTTCCAATTTGGTAGAGGTTTTCGTTTTTCACGTCTTGTTCGAAAAGTTAGTCCGATTTAAACCATTCAGACTTGGGGTAAGGTGCTATAGGGGTTCATTATTATGTGGATGATGTCAAAGTCATTGTCAACAGTTCATATCTGAGGTCATATTGCAGACTGCCATCTGCCAGGGGATGAACGCCAGTTTATTAGCTGTATTTTTAAAAATGCAATTGCATTTCTTATTTTGAGGTAATTGCTTGATATTTATGTTGTTGGTTTTCTGTTTTGCGTATCTCATGCTGTTTTATAGCAGGCATGCATGATATGCACATAGACGTACACAGCACATTTGTAGTTTAAAATTCACTGTTTTAATTATATTTGTGTTATTTTAATAATTTGGTTGAATAAAATAAGTTCATCCGGATACAAAATCCTATTTGCCTGGTGCTTTGTTCGATGCTCTTTCTTTCACTTTAAAAGGTTGACTTTTAAAGTTTTGACTTTTTCGGGTTAATCACTGATAGTGTCCTTTAAAACTTCCCAAATCAAACCTTGTTGCATCGCATGTATAAGGAGGAAAGTTGTACAGTGGCAAAATTGAAATGCTAAAACTGATTTTAAAAAATACCAGATTGTTGATGATTTTGTTTTCGATTTTCTGATTTAAGCAATCACTGATCGTGCCTTTAAGAATAGACCACTTATTATATATAACAATAAATTGGGTGCGCTGGATCCTTTTTTTAGGAATTTTTTTGTGGTGTCCCTTTTCGGACCATATATTTCCCCCTTCGTTGTACTGTAATGAATTATCATCAATCATTCTTTAATTTGTTCATCATAGAAATACGGCAAAAACAATATGATAAATATTTAGTACATAATGCAGTACAGTGAAAAACAGTTAATCAGGTTTAAAAACAGGAATATTGAAATGTTAGTGGCTTTAAATATTAAGAAGGCATAAATTTTCTTTTTAAAATTGTGAAATTAACTATTATTAAACAATAGAATTACCTATTGATAAAACCAAATATACTCACGTAAAGTATTCAAATGTCACATTCATTTACCACCAACGGACACATAAACCCAAATACTAAAATTCGCAACACAACATCACCACACGGGCGCCAACCCTCGCTACGTCCCGAGCGCCCCCCCCCCCCTCCTCGATTTTTCCTTCAACTGGCTTCTAATTCCTATATATTAGTACCAGCCGATCGTTAGAGTTCCTCATTTCTATTGGTATCAATTGAGTCCCAATATTCACAATATGAAGTCAATATGACATCATAGTTGAATAATATGAAAATAGGGTGGTGGGAAATTGATATTTCGCAATTTACTGACGCACAACAACTGTTTTTGTGAACTTAAAAAGGCCCATATCTCAGAATGACTAAACTATCAGTTATAGCTTTGGAATTCTCAGCTCACTATTTTCAATCTACACGTACATTGTCATCCAAATCTTAACAATGGCTCATGACCATGTTTAGATCTCAAATTGGGCTATTTTCTTCGCATTTACAACATTTTCTTGGGTTAAAACTAACTTTGTCCACAGCAAAAACAAATTATTTATTTTTTTCTATTAGTTAGCACGTAGGCCTAACATTGTCAATTAGATCATGCATGCAATAAACAACTAGCACGGAAGCCCTTTGTGTGCTTTAAGTGCCTTAATTAGGTGATGATCTTGGAGATTGATCATGCGATCGATTTCCCCATAGCCATAACGCAGTAGATGCGGTATTTTAAGACTGCATCATGTACAGATAATGCAGTTTAAAGCTTTAAAACTATACCAGAGTTATTGGACAATTTGACATAATGTATTGTGGGATATTTGGATTACTCGCTTCTTCCAACTGTGGACTCTCGCAAACGGCTATGAAGTAAGGTGTGTCGATTTTTTTCCATTTAGCTTTCGGGGGTTCAACGGCGACACCCCAAGCAAAGATGTCTTCTTCAAAAGACATCATACGTCTTCTCCATTACAAATATCCCTATATTCCCTTATAGTATATACAGGTTTATATATAATAGATTTACAACAGTATAATAAGTCAAAACCTAAAAAGTATGCGTAGATTGCCTCAGCCATTCACTAATTAAAAATACACCCCTGCACCAAGTAACGAAGCCGAGAACCGGACCTTACCACTTGAAGTGGTTGAAACCATCTCGCGAAATAGTTAACACTCTGAGCTCAAACAACTTAACCCAGATTTTATTCCTTCTTCAAAAACACTTTCTCTTCAACAAGATCTCTCAAAATCACTTAAGATTCGCTGTTTGAAAATATG